>CAXARH010000100.1:0-22470 GCA_963971285.1 Astropecten irregularis | reverse complement strand
TGATAAGTTTGAGTGTTTGAAGCCGAAGCTGACATCAAAAGGCGGTGCATTTCACCTTCTAACACGTCTGCTGGATGTCTGGGATTGTGGTCATATTGTTGTCGGCCTGAGGGGCGAGGGCACGAAAGCTATCCCCCGGAAAAGAGAAAGGGATTCGGCTATGTCATTTCGAATTCCCGGAATGTGAACTGCCTGAAACGTAATATTAAATCGCAGACACTGGCAAACGAAGAGGCGCACTAATTGCATGATCATATCGCAATATGTGATGATTGTTTGTTAACAATCATCACAGTTATCAGTCCGAAAACGTACCATGCGGTTAGCCAATCGGGGAGCCCAGCAGTACACGGCAATCACCAACGAATACAATTCACAGTAGGCTATGGATGGCGAACATGCGACTAGCTCAGAAGCCCACTTCCCTTGAAACCACTGACCATTAAGGTAACCACCAAAGCCAATACTGGCGGCCGCATCGGTAAAAAGTTATAATGTGTCGTTGAAATGACCAAGAAATTCCAACCACATTAACAAAGCCATCTTTGCGCCAACTGATATGCGTGTTTTATTGTGTGGCTTTGCAAGCCCCCGAGATAGGCTTATAAGCGCCTGGTGAACGCCCGGCATGGGGCTACTGCACGGCAAACGAAGTTCGACGAGTCTACTTAGGATTGTATTTCCCGCAAGGACATCTTCTTTCTGCCCAGGCACGCGTGAATTTTTTCCTGAAGGTGCCAAGTTATAAAGTACTAGCGTACTTTGTAACTTGGCACCCGAATCTCGCGCCTGGTTGTATCAATTTCCAAACCCAAATAAGTCATAGTTTGACAGGGGCTTTTCATCCGCCATTGTACATGTAGCTGCGTGCAAACATCTTGGAATGTACTTAACAGGAACGCACATTGCTCCTTGTTTTCGCCAATGAACAAGAAATCATCAAGATAATGCGTTACAGACGCCCTCTAGACGCCCGCTTCACGTGAAACTCTAAAAACGTACTAAATGTCTCGAATAATGCACACGAAATGGAGCATCCCATGTAATGGGCAAACATTTGTCATAATAAAACTTATTCTGAAATTGAAAACCTAAAAGCTCGTAATCTAAGGGGGAAACTGGAAGGGGCCTAAAAGCAGACTTGACGTCACTTTTTGCTAACCAAGCATTGCGGCAAAAAGACATTGCTTATTTAACGGCTGAATCAAAAGATGCATAAAGCACTTTTATACACTCATCTTTATCGATAAAGTCATTCACGGAGCTTCCCATAGGATATGACAAATGATGGATTAATCGAAATGAGGCGGGTTGTTGTTTAAGAACGAGCCCAATTGGCGAACATTGCAGGTTAGGAAAGGAGGACAATCAAAAGGTACCGCAATCCTACCGAGATCAATTTCTTGTTGCAGCTTCTGCAAAACCACATGCACCGGGTCTATCCGGCCGATTTAAGACAATCATAATCTTTCCTCAACCTAGGCCCGTGAAAACCAAGGGAAAAAACACCGTGAAATGTGTCAGCCGCTGACTTAAGCGGATAATGCGCCAACTTCTGCCGAAGAATAGCTACTTTAATTGAAGTTGGGAGCACGAAAATTCCCTTGCTCGTTCGGCCGTGGGGCGCTATAGCGCATGTTAGCGCTCATAAGTGGTCCGGCAGTGCTGGTTGTCACCGGCTTGAAAGACTGCCCCACGCCGGTGCCGCGTATGGCGACTCCGTGTAGCGCGTGTACGTGGCGCTACCACCGGAAGCGATCGAATGCTTTGCCGGTATGCCACCTGGCCTTGCATGGGGCGCTGCCCGACCGATCTACATGACGACGCACCGTGTCCAGCCTTGCGCACCAGGAGCAACTGTGTATATACCGGCAAGGATTCCAACGGCAACCCAACACGGTATTAAACGCGGAGCAATTGCGCGTAGGCCATTGGTTCCGAGCAGCCCCAGCAGTTGTTCCGATATTAGCAGTAGTACATGTAGCCGCGGGCAACATGCTACCGGCCGCAGCAACCGTAACCCATAGTTCCATATCCATGGAAGCCCATGAATGGGATGGGTTCGCTTCCATGCGCAGGCGGAACGCACCTAGGCCAGGGTATTGCCAAGCTGCCATGCGAACCATCTCTGCATATTTTAACAATTCCAGGATGCGGCAAGGATGTCGCGTGGAATGAATGGCCATAAACACATGAAAAGTGCTGGACCATTTGTCTATGGAATCGAGCCGACGGTGCTGCGAAGTCGCTGGGCGCAAAACTACCTTCCCTTGCTCGACTGCCATGGTCAATTCAGCGCCGCAGCTGCCAGCAGAGGTCAAAACCTTAGTGGCATGGTCGCGGTAAAGTGACGCCAAGTCTACATACTGCCCCTTCCAGGTTTTTCCTTTAATGGCTTGGGACACATGCAAGTCGATCTTGCCCCAATGAATGCCAAGAAGCAGGCCTATCCATGACCAAATCGGCCGATAACAGCGACAAGCCATCGGCTGCCCTGACCCGACTTAGAACACAAACTAAATTGCTGTTAGCGTTACCGACTATGGGGGGCCGCATTGGGTGAGCTAAGGCATTAGCAATGGCAGTCGAAAAAAACTTTGCTTACAACAGAACAATTAGAAGTACACATACTAGTATAGGTACATGTAGGCCTACTACTACTACCGCAATTAAGAACGTACAGAGTTCGGGGACATTGGGGAAAAAGTTGCAGTCCGGTAAGTGAGGTGGACTCACCACCGCTAACTCCGCAAACTCCGCTGCCGGTTGGTCCTCTGGTGGTAGTCAATCCATCCGGTGCTGCTGTCACATGGGGGAACTGGGTCATGGGCGTCGGACTCGTCAACTGTCCCGCAATCCCTGACGACGGACCAGCAGCCATTGGGCCCGCAGTACGGGGGATGACGCGTCGTTGCTCGGCGTGTGTCTTTGGACAGTAGTGTCTTCCCCGCTGGGTGCGGACGATCGAGCCGCGTTCCTCGCTAATGCTCGGCCTCGACCTCGGGGGCGTCCCGGTCTACGCCGGCGATCCGTCACGTAAGGCTGGGACTGCTTTCAGCAGACTCGTTGCCACAGAAATAACACTCCCAGTAAATATACAAGGATAGACCCGCAATCAAAATTTAATAAATTCCACATTTCTGAGAGGGAATTAATTTTCAGTGTATATGCGGTGAAAAGCTAAGCCGCAGTGACAATCTGGCGGCAATAGTAGCACGTGACCCGGCTTCTTCCTTTTGTATCAATTTCATTTCAATATGATCTGCAATGTATACATTTTGTATTAAATTCGTGCAATAAAAAGGGGGGGGGTCGCCAGGTGCGCTTACTGCGCTCGCCGTTGTTTACCAATCTATGCCAGTGTTGTTGACAACCGGCATAGTTGGGGAAATAGTCATTTGCAACAAATAAAGCAAAAACTAGATCATTATAATTGTACACAATTTTAATGTAAATAAAAATAAAATAAAGAACACAATCATTGTTTTTTTTAAGCAAGTAAATATTGAAAGTCTAAAATATTATCATAAAAACAAAGTCAACTGCAGGGCCATTACAAACAAAAAAGTTGCACCGGCTGACTTTGTTATGCAACAAATATAGGTTTGACTTCATAAAGCTACAATCCCATCTCCATCCCACTCAATCTTAAACAGACCAGGGGCCGATTTCACGAAGCCCTACGATAGATCATAGCTCATGTTACGAAGGAATACCTGATGTAGGGGTCCCACGATTGATAGTAAAATACGAGTTTGGTGAGATCCACCTCCTGGCGTTCTCTGATCATCCTCCTTGTGTTCATATTCGTCCAGTTTACCGGGTTTTATCAAGGAATCTAAACTGCCGATGACAGATATGCAGAGTCGGTCATCAAGACGGTTAAACTTTACCAAGAAATCGTAATAAAACTGCAGCATTCACAACTTTGGACAGACAGAATAACATCTTATTTGAATTGGTAAGTTCAGGTGAATTGATTTCTTTGTCAATTCAACCTCGTAAACATCCTCCCCAATGTCATGTAAACTTCCCTTAAATGGAGATCATTAATGAGATTGGGAGCAATTGAGTGACTTTCATGTGACCTCCTGATTGGTCAAATTATTCTTGTAAGCAGAATTGCCTAATAATTTCATCATATCAGCTAAGATGTGATTTGACAGGTCAGTGGAAGTAACCCGCCCTTCTGGCATCTTTGACCGATTCACCAAGATTTTTGAAACAACTTTGTGGACATGTTATACTTCTATACCATCTGACCATGGGCAATGTACCAATTAACAGAGAATTTGTTGAGCCGAACAAACTTCCGATCACTGTCAGACCACTTGGCGGAAAATGATTCAAACACTCCGGTCTGTTCTACTTTGCGTATCTTCCCATGTGATAATAATTTCATCATTGTTGATCACCGGTGTCATTTCGGCAAAGTGGTCTTTAAAATTAGACCCTTCGCCCTTGGCTTAATAGCAAAGTCCATTGTGCAATTCACGTTGGGAGATGATTATTATTATTTTTTGACGAAGGTTTGAATTTTGGAATAGCATGATTTCAACTCACATTTCCACACCTCAATTAAATTACTCCCTTTACGACAATGGTGACCGTGCCAGAAACAACTGTGAAACCGATATATATGGTTAAGTTCCTCTACAAAACCCATACAGGAAGTTGTTTTTGCCCTACGTGCTACGTCCAAAAAGTCTAAACCCTAGATTCATATACAAGTACACATGGTCTTCACTGGTCTATTTGTGTTTTATTGGGTTCTGACAGGACCCCAGTGTACCTGTAAGTTGTCTAGACATTCTATCTTCCACATCACACTGCTACCTGTCATCCACCTGAAGCTCATCTAAATACAGTTGAGTGACATCCAGGGAATGTTCAGAGTCCTCTCTCAAACCAGTAATAAAACCAACTGCATTACAGTGATGAGATGTTCCTGAACAACTAGGTCCTTGTGGTCAGTTAGTGGTTCTTGATGCTTATCATAGATGCAGACAGTAAAGATGTCACCTGCCATAAACTTTGGGCATCATGAGAAGAGAGTCAGCATCTGCAAATTTTGTTAATTGACAGGAATGACACTTAAGATTAAAAGAGAGAGGGGGAAAACAAAATACTTACTGTCAGGTGAAGAATAACATGACTCTTTGGTTTGATTGGCTAAAACATGGTCACATGGTCACAATGTGATCAAGTGATCTTTCCATATAAATATTTATCAGCTGATAGTGGAGAAAAGTGGAGAACGGTCATTTTCTAGCTTGTTTTTTCTAGCTTTCCGGAAAATCAAGCAGGAGGTTGTGTGTGCACTAAGAAAGTAATGCATACAACTAAGCACTGATTATGTCAGTGCACGGCCAGCATAATTTGGAAATTTGATCTTTATTTGTTCTTTTGGTATTTTGTTAATTAAACGTATGTGTTTTGCAGTGCTGTAGTACTCGTACTCGGTACTCGCACTCGAGTACTACTCAAGTACCGTTTTCAGAGTACTCGTACTCGTACTCACACTTGAACGTCCAAATACTTGCACTCGTCCTTTGGTACTTGTACTCGGGCTACAAAATACTCGGAACTCGACATCCAAAAATTGTACTCGAGTATATACGTACTCGTACTCGAAAAAGAGTACTCGAATAAAAAAAATCTGTTCAGTTTAAAGTTCATGGATCTGAGCATTCTAACAACAAATCGAATTTAGCGTATAGAAATTACATGCTTATGAATAGTTGAGACTGGAAAATAGACTTTGCCGTGCCTGGCATTTACGTTGTTGTAACGTATTACTGTTGCAATGCATAGCCACTTGTGTTGACCACCATTTTTAGATCAGCTGTAGGCATGTTGTCCACATTGACTATTGTTCAATTTGGGTTCAAAGAATACCGATAATTTGTGCAGAATGGAGTCAAACAGTACAGCGCAACTTTTTCAGGTTTTTTTTCGGAAGATAAGTACTTGTACTCGTACTTGTACTCGGGTGCACAAGTACATGTACTTGGAAACCAGTACTTGTACTCGACTGTTAAAGTACTCGACCTGTCTTGGGACTCGACAGTCAAAGTACTCAGCAGTACTTGGTACTCGGAAAAAAGTACTCGACTACAAAACTGGTGTTTTGTAACTTTAAAAGAAAATGCAAACGTGGAAAATAAACTGGTGAATAAGATTTTTCAAGATCAGGCCGTAGAATGTGTCATCTGTGTCCTGTAGTCCCCTCTGATGATCATGTGGCTCAAACGACCTTTACAAATCCAGAACGCAAAGAACAAACATGTCAATAATTTCTAAGTAAATGATGCTTTAGTTTAAAATGGTGAACACAAAACAATTGACTGGAGCGAGATTCGAACCTGCGACCTGTGGAATAACGTGGTGGCACTTAGTGAGTTTGAGCGCCTGTAACGTTTTCTGGAGGTCGCATGTTTGAATCCTGCTCAAATCAACTTTCTTTGTATCAGTCTGTTTCCCTCGTGGTTTATTTGATGTTTTATTCAAATAGTCATTTCAGATTGTGATTTGATCACACCGAATGGTTGGATGCAGTGTAAAATCTATAAGGTTGTTTGTGCGTACAACTGAGTGCATAACGAGGGACGGTTGCTCCATGACCAGGGAAGGCTGATTTATGATGCCAAAAAGGGACAAGGGAAAATATCCAGGGGACCGAGGCAATAACCAGATACACCAAGCAATATCCAGGGGCACCAAGGCCATGAACAGGGGCCTGAGGCAATGACCAGGAGAAATGAGGCAATGACCAGGGGCACCGAGGCAATGACCAGGGGCATCGGGGCAATGACCAGGGGCACTAAAGCAATTACTAGGGACAGCAAGGCAATGACCAGGGACACCAAGGCAATGACCAGGGGCATCGGGGCAATGTTCAGGGGTACCGAGGCAATGACCAGGGGCACCGAGGCAATGACCAGGGGCATCGAGGCAAGGTCCAAGTGCACCGAGGAAATGTTCAGGAGCACCAAGGCAATGACCAGGGCACCGAGGCAATGACCAGGGGCACTAAAGCAATTACTAGGGACAGCAAGGCAATGACCAGGGACACCAAGGCAATGACCAGGGGCATCGGGGCAATGTTCAGGGGTACCGAGGCAATGACCAGGGGCACCGACGCAATGACCAGGGGCACCAAGGCAATGACCAGGGGCACCGAGGCAATGACCAGGGGCACCGAGGCAATGACCAGGGGCATCGAGGCAATGACCAGGGTTACCGAAGCAATGACCAGGGTACTGAAGCAATGACCAGGGGTACCGAGGCAATGACCAGGGGTACCAAGGCAATGATCAGGGGTACCGAGGCAATGACCAGGGGCACCGATGCAATGACCAGGGTTACCAAAGCAATGACCAGGGTACCGAAGCAATGACCAGGGGTACCGAGGCAATGACCAGGGGTACCGAGGCAATGATCAGGGGTACCGAGGCAATGACCAGGGGCACCAAAGCAATAACATGGGGCACCAAGGCAATGTTTAGGGCAACTGAGGCAATGACCAGGGGTCTCAAGGCAATGACTAGGAGTACCGAGGCAATGACCTCAGACACCAAGGCGATGCCCAGGGACACAGAGGCAATGACCAGGGGCACCAAGACAACCAGGCACTTATACTGAAGCAACATCAGAGAATTGAGTTTCCCTTATAATTGGTAAATGTGAAAGTTGCTTACCAGCCAAGGTGGGCCTTGCAGTGAGGACATGATACTATTCTCCACAGATAAGCAGGGAACCAGGTATGCTCAGCAAATGCCTAACAAAAAAACAGTTTGACAAAACAAGACAGAGTCAACATTTTCACTAGGTCTATGGATACGTACATGTTGAAATTCATCTCTGTAATCCATATGCTGAAAATATAGGTTGTGATTTTTCAGCTAAAGCTGAAACTCTGTTTTCCTTTTCAATCCAGAGAATCTACACTGTACTTCCGAATCGCAGACAAAAGTCTCCATTTTGATACCCGTTATTCATGAAATAGAACCGGAGTACGAGTCTGGGCCTCAATGTCGTAAACCCACTACTGTATGTATACATGTTGAAATTCAGAAAACATAAGGAAACATAGACATGGGAGGTTTGGACCTCAAACCTCTAGATGAGGGTACTCAGTGCTCTACCATCTGAGCTTTCCAGAGGCATGGGGTTATATGGTGAACCAGAGCCAAGGAGTGATTGGGATGGGAAACAAAGTTGACATCTACCTGCTCTCCTTTCTTCACACCAGCATGACTTGCAGTAATCACTTCAAACATCCGTCCTGTATGTGAACAACATAAACATGCCAAAACTAAAATCAAGAAATTGTAGCTGTGGGCACTAACCAGGTGAAAACCAAAATGAAAAGGGTACAGAACTACACATCTTGAAAAAGACAAAGGAAACCTTGCTCAAACAACAAAGCTCTGGCTTGATTGATGCGGGTGTCCCTATTGCAACTCACACCATCTATTGTCCTTTACAATGTCTTCTACATTAACATGTTTGTATTTCCCTGTTCAAGGAACAGATTGACTTCATTTTAAGTTCATTCTCATTTGACAAGCATAGAATCAAGCACCATCAAGTAAGGAAAGGGGTAGTGAATAGTGCCAGTATCAATGTAACCGGGACACCAACACAAATCTTGCCCCAGCTTGGTGGAATGATCCAGCTAAGAGAAAGCAGCCATGCCACATACTTGCCTTGTGGGTTCTTGAAGAGTTGAATCAAAATATCCTCCACCCCTAAAATGGTATCGTTCCTTTGGCCGAGTGACATGATTCTTGTCTGCCTGATGAGATCAGTTGCCTTAGCAACCTCATGACCACACTGCCGACACAGCAGGAAAGCTACAACATTATTAAATGACAAAAAAAAGAGAATTGTAATCACATTCTTTAAGAACAAACTGAACCTGTCTGTTTAACATACAGCAAAATAAAAAGAACACAGTGTAAAGAAATAGCAGTACATAGTGAAGTGTAATTTTGTTTTTCATTTTTAAGACATGATGAAGATTTAAACGGACTCCCCCACCCAAAAAAATAAAAAATCAGAGTGCTACAAGTAGACGGCTAGTCAAACTGTTGTAGTACTTTTGTTAAGTACTTAGAGTAATATTTTAGTATACATGTAGCACCCCGTAATAATATAAAAAGATTTCATTTCCACTCAAGAGATTTAAATTAAAAACAACTGACAACTTTCCAAACCCTCACTCTTATTACAAAACAAACTGTTTAAGTGAGTTTGGTACCAGTTAGGCCTAAGTGTAATTCACGGGAAGAATTACACGACGGCCATCACTTGTGTTGTGCATAAACCCTCATGGAACCAACAGAGGGCATTATTAAAAAAAATGGTTGCCACCAGATTTGAAGTACTTAGTTAAGAAAAGAAGAAGCCTTTTGGCCTCTGAGAAAGATCCTGCTAGGATCGAAACGCATG
The DNA here is from genome assembly GCA_963971285.1 of Astropecten irregularis. Classification (NCBI taxonomy): domain Eukaryota; kingdom Metazoa; phylum Echinodermata; class Asteroidea; order Paxillosida; family Astropectinidae; genus Astropecten; species Astropecten irregularis. The sequence goes on along the minus strand of CAXARH010000100.1, from coordinate 13,014 downwards.
AGGACCTCCTAACTCTATGCATTTGATATTATATTTCAGGTCGTTTTGGCTGATGAGCAGTTTGCAGCAGTTTAATTAATGTATACAAATAAGTGTCCAACTCACTTTATATGCCACCCCAGCCCGCAGCTGAGATTGAAGCTATTTATTCTTGTATATCTACTGTAGTCTTACTGGCATTTATAAGGAAGGGCCTATCGCTTTTTCCGTATAAATTTCTAGGCCAAATGGTCGTCAATGACGCAGTGGAATTCTTTCCTCAAACATACTTGATACTAGTAGTAGACTAGTAGGCCCCTACTACAACTAGTACTAAGAACTTCACTTCTTTTTACAGTTTTATTAGCAGACTAGCAGTAACTGGGGTGCTGAACCCTTGTTTTTTTAATTTTGGGGTTGACGGTCAGTTGGACGACCGACCCTCAACTCCTTAGTGACCCAGTAACTGGGTCTGATGCAAAGAATTTGACAAAACTATATATCATCCAGCTCCAGCTAGATGTTTAGAACTTTAGTCCAATGCAGCATGCAATGCAGTACGGGAGCCAGTGCCTATACCATAGATTCAAATATTTAACTCTGGGTGCATTCGTTTAATAGCTAACACGGGTCAGCCCTGGGAATGGTCCTGCTTACTATATAAAACAAGCGAGAAAATGGAGACAAGGTTGACTGATGTTGACCCGCGGGAGCTAAACAAATGCACCCAAAATGTCTGGTCGGTGCCCCAAACCCCACAGTTCGACTGGAAACACTAGCGTAAATGAAGGTGAACGGACATGAACACTGACTGGCAACAACATGAACATGTTTTTACTTTTTAGCCTCGCCGTCCATGATTTTTGAAACCCAAGTTGTTTTTTGTCACAAATCTAATAAATAACAACAACTAAAACCAATTTGATACTTCTGGAAAGAATTCCACTGACGGTCATCACTTGTGCACAAACCTATGGGACCAACAGAGGGCGTTTTGATAAAAATGGCTACCGCTGCATTCGAAGTGTATAATTGTAGGTAAAAAAACCCCTGAAAATCTCACTTTTTAGATATTAAAGCTAAAAGTACACCAGTGTTCACTCCTGAGATTAAAGTTCATTAACTTGCATCAAATAAGTTAACTCTTGGAGGAAATAACCCTTTTCCGTCATGGCCGTCAGTGGAATTCTGTCCAATGCCTTCTACTTCTCAACCTAACCACGAATAATATTCGGAATATCGCTGAACGCAACAACGGATTTGTAAAACCGTCAACGAAACTGGAATTCCTAGTTTCGTCGCACCGGATTTGTAAATCCGACGATTCCAAGATTTGTTACAACAGTACAGGTCTACGACTAGTACAATCACCCTCACTTCTACTACTAGCACTTTTGTAGTAGTAGAAACAAGTGCAGTGTACAATGTAAACTAACACTAACAAGTAACAGTAACACAGGGACTGAAATGGGATTTTTGAAGTTGGTGCAATGGGTCTGTTGATGCAAAATTCGTATAGAGTGCATAAATCTGCATCATTTGATACAAATACTATCAAAATTGATGTATGGGTTGCCGAGTTATGCCGTCTTAAAGATTTTGAAAAAGGGCATTTTCCGTCAAATTTATCAATGGCAAAGATGGTTACTTTGTGGAGACAAAATTCATGTTTACATGATCTTATTCAAGTAAACAATGATGTAAACAAATTCACTTGATAATAACTCAACAGTATCTGACTATATTTTCATTTTTTCTTCGCCAATCAGTGGGATATATAGTGAAGACAAATTTTTGTCCGAGAAAAATAAAAGAGTGTCGTTATTTACAAATATGGTTGCCATGACAACAATAACTAATTATATTGATAAACAAATAAGCATAATCCTCATAATCATAACTTAAAATCTGCTGTTTTGTACTACATATGACCATACCATGCTAATCAAACATCCCGTGAATTGTACATGTTCATTGTATATTTGCATTACTAATTATACGTGTAATCATTTGTTTACTAATGACTATTAAAGTAAACAAATAAGTAAACAAATTGAAACGACCATATCTTAAGAATAGAAAGAGGTATGAAGTTTTTTATTTTTGTTATATAATTGTGTATCACTACTCCCTATATTTACACATAACAACAATCTGCAAATTGTTGTTTATAGAATTACAGTTGCCATGGAAACAACATTATAATTGGCTATGTAATGAAACATGTTGACTGTTGCACATGAATCAAAATAAAGTAAGTACATTCTTAGTTTTTGTGATTAATTGTTCATACATAAGATATTGCAAAACAAACAAAGTATGAATAAAATATACAGGCCTGCTCAGTTTCATTTAATCAAGGGTAATTATTTACAAAGATGGTTACCATGGCAACGAGATTATTTATATTAATATATATTAATACTATAAACATTTGCATATTCATACATTTAACTCGGCCCTTTTTACTACAACATACCACTATACACATGTCATGTGGAATGCACATATATGAACATGTTCACTGTATGTTTGCATAATTTATAACTTGTGTTAGCATTTGTTTACTAATGCTATTAAAGTAAACAAATCAGTAAACAAATTGAAACGACCATATCTGAAGAATAGAAAGAGGTTTGAAGTTTGTTCTTTTTGTTAAGTTATTGTGTATCACTGCTCCCTGCATTTACACATAACAGCAACCTGCAAATTGTTGTTTAGAATTACAGTTGCCACAAAAGCAAGACTCGTATTGAGATTTGTTATAAAATGACAGCTGTCACATTGTGTAAACATTTCTTTGAATTATCTTCATTTTTCTATTGTATCCACTCGTAGGTCTTCAACATACTGAAGGAAGTACCACCTACCTACTGTACATGGTCTTCATTATGTAAACAGTGCAATTAAGTTGGAACAAATTCCAAGTTGCCAGCCCAATAATCTTCATCAAGTTTTTATGTGTGCACTGCTTCGTCATCTAATTATTTGATGTTCAACCAAATGGAACCCGGGAACCTGACTGATGACTTTACCAGCATTTATCAGCTTCTCTATCGCCATTGTCCGATTAAAATAAATTACTGCCGGTGACAGTCTTACCAACTAATAAATGGATTTGTAACAACACTGACATAATTGCTTGGACTGAACTGAATGAAGTTGCTGCATCAGTTAAAACATATAAATGGCCGTGGTCCTGTAAAAATGTCCATGGTTTTGATTTCCCCTTCTTTGAAATTTAACGTAAAGAAGGGAGAAATCAGAATGTTATCTAATTAGATTTTTACATACATTGCATATTTTCCTGTCTTAAATTCCACTCTGTTTTATTTTGAACAAGCAAACATTCTACAGTGTAGATCTTCTTTCCTTTTCGGTTTCATTTGTTGTTTAGACGCTCTGGAAACTTATTATGCTTAAGGGCTGATTTCATTTCTTTATTGAAATTGTTGTTTTTCTCAAAGGTAGATTGTCTGTTATTATTCTTTATAGTAAATGTTGCAAATCAATTAAAGTGTGTCGCATCATACTTGTTACAATTTCATTATTTACCCCTTGATGTTTAAGATTAAAAACAGCATCCTTCTCCACTTGCCTCGGATTTTGTTTTGCACAAGTTTTTGAGATTTTAATAAGACTTCCATTAATTTAGCACACAATTACAAAACATTACTTCAATTAAAAGATCAGTATAAGAACCTACCAATGAAAAACAACTTGTACCACAATTTTGCTTACTTCAGGTTTTCAAAATGTGATAAGAGCAAGTATTTTGTTACAGGGTTTTAAGGCATTAGCAAACATTACATGATGTATTTCATTTCCTCATTTTATTCACTTCCAATTAATGATGAAGACGAGACATGTGGATAATAATTTAGAAAATATAAAATATAAAAATTGATTTAAAACCAAAGAAAATATGTTTATCATCAAGAAAAACGTCAAAATGAAAAGAATAGAAACAAATTTTTTGCCCCGGCTGAAAAAAAAAAATTAACTTGGTTCGGGAAGACCAGTTTATAAAATTTTGACACTAGCCTAGCTAAAAATAATTATTAATAAAAAAAATTTCACCCCAAAAAAAAATTCACAGAAAAAAAAAATCAAAGATTTAAATTCATTTACAAAAGTAATGACAGATGACAAATAATACAAAGGAAATCTTAACTTGTGAGCGAAAACCAATCCATGAAAGATAAACATAACATCCTAGCATTGAACAACGAAGTGTCCGTGCAACGCGGCACGCAACGTAAGTAGCGTGCACGCACAGAATGTTGACCGACCGCACGAAGCATTAGCCCCACGGCCGTCACACGGCACACCCCGGTAAGGTAAGTCGCGTTGTGGCAAGAAGTGTCAACAGTTACAATCACAAACTCAACTCTATATAAGCATTTGTATATCGTATTTTCCAAAAATGGCATCTTTTTTTTTGTGGATGTACAAGAAATCTCCGAAAATACAGTTTGAAAAGAGTAACCTTATTCAACTCGCCGTATCTTGAAAACGAAACGAAAGATTTTCGTGAAACTTCGACGACGAACAAGATTGACTCCCTAGCTAGCTATGGAGTGCAAAATCAATGGAATTGAACATGGTACTCTATGGAAGAATCACTTTTGTATAGATCAAGTCGAGCGGGAGACGCGTGACCACATTTTTGTACACAAAATGTGAACGTGCGCAGATCGCGTGCGCGCAAGTCCGTTTGTTGAATTGAGTTGGCCGTCTAACTCTAAATGGGTCAATTAACTAGATATACTGACCTTCCCATTCGTCATTGTCTGAGTCACATGCAGATGTTCTACTAGCCACAGTCAGTATGGTAACCAGTTTAGCAATGTAGATGACTAAACAAGATATGCAACTATCACTTCCACGATGAATTGTATTCCACGGAACACAGCGCCTGGGCGCCGCCATGTTGGTTTAGGTTCTGGCAAGGTCAACAATTATTATTCAACCCCTTAATTTGTTGTAAACATATCAAGCAAGTTTCATATACATATAATTCAAGTAATTTATGTATAGCAATTAAATATTATTTTAACAAATGTGTTGGATAATTTAAAGCTAGAAAAAGGAGAAACAATTGTTCTGTTTATAATGTTCTTTTCGAAAAGTTTTCCGGGGTTTTCCCAATAACCGACGGCTGTTTCATTATGCAAAGGCTGGGAAAAGCTGCTGAGTGGCACGCACAATGTGTTCACTCCGAGAATCAGAGAATACGACTATACGAGTATAGGCATAACTGGGCCTACTTACCATAACATAAGACCTTGGTGTCTTCGGTCAAGTATTTCAACATGACATTCATAATGTCTCAAACTGGCCCCAACGGGAAAACATTCCAGAAACTAGAAACATGAACCTCGTTCTATTAGACAATCATTAGTCTTGACCATGATAAGGCTGTGAAGCTGGCGGTGAGCGATCAGTATAGAACACGCACGGGTGTCATAGGCCCCTAAATATACTGGACTCAAAGGCCTACTCGATTGGTGCATTCGTTTAGCTAACATGGGTCAGCCCTCAGTACTGGGAATGGTCGTGTTTTACTGCACTAAACAAGCGAGAGAATAGGGACGAGGTTGACTGGTGTCGACCCGGGGGAGCAAAACTCATGCACCCAAAATAAGTTATAAGCCTGTTGCAACGAATCTACGAATTCGCCGAAAATATAATTTATCATAAACGCCCTCTATCATCCGATTCCTACTTTCGGTATCGAATTTGCAAATCTGTTAAGTAGACTCACCGCCAGTCCCCTCATTGTCGATATTTTTTATAGACAAAACCATGGAGGTAGGAAAAGATTATGGCCAGCAACCGCATCAGCATGCTCAGCGTGCCCCTCCTAGGTCACTAAAACAACAAGTACCCGACGTCGTGGAGGGCCGAATACAAACTAATACAAAGATAACGGTTTCTGTCTTTTCAGTGGATTTCTTGCAACTTCTTTTGGGTCGATTTCACCAAACTCATCGTAACTTACTATCAATCGTAAGACGTATGATGCATTGCAGCCTTACGTAGAATACGATGGGTTATCCTTTGCAACCGGAGTTACGATCGATCGTAGGGATTCATGAAAAACGCCCCTTGTCTCATTTCGCATTATTTTCTTGACCGTCAATCATTCATTATAGCTATACAGACCTGTATTATGTTATCTTCAAAAATAATGTTTCCCATATAACCACGTGGCCATCAGGTAGCCGAGTTTAATGACAAGTCACATTATAAACAGTCATCTACACTGACGCATGCATGAGTAAATAAATTGCACACTAAATGACAGGAGACACGTCACTAACTATTGATATAAGTTCCACACAGCCAAGATAGCGAGACTGTAATAATACATTTGCAGAATCGCAGAACGCTGCCACTATTCACTACACAACAAGAAATACCCCTCGCTCTGTACCAGTCAGTTGTCATGGTTGATGTTTACGAGGACTGGATGATGGTTTGACGTTTGGAATAGACATTGATTTTGTTGTGATAGGTGAGCGGCTGATGCAGTTCCCACAATCCTCTCACTTTCTCCTTCTGACGGCTGATTGTTTCATTCCCTGGCCGTGATAGCTGTGGGTTTACAATAATCAGGAATACGTATGGATATCTACATACATGTACATAAAACCCTATGCGGACAAATCTTGTGTCAAAACGTGTAACTTTTCGCTCGATTTTACATTATAGTTTTGAACATTGTCCTAATTTATTTGTGCACTTTTTTGTTGTGCCGAATTCCTATTTTCTGATATAATTAGCACGGACGAGAGCAATTGTCTTTTCTGATGTTTGCATCATATTCGCCGCTTTTATATCCACTTGCTCGGCAAAGTGTAGAAGCTTTCTCCGTGGGCCACCCTGTCCCCACCCCTCCCCCTCCTCCAGAGTGGCGATTATCCATAATACTTCTTGTAATTTCTTTATTAAATCCAACACCCCCTGGTTGAGTGATAGAGCCGAATGCGCCAAGTTGGGTGGCATTCTGGCAGTGCCAAGCTCCCTTGAAGAGAATGATATTTCATCGTAGACAACGTGATATTTCAGGGTAATCGGAATAGGGCCTACAGGCGCGAATTGTGCCATTCTAACCCGAGAGTGGGGATCTCGTCGTCAGTGGCACGATGATCGATGTCATATTCATCATCGTGCATAGTGCAAATAGCCAATATATGCCATTTCATGCCATTGCGTCGTATACGGAAATAGATCAAACACATCGATGGTCCGATGCAGTCCACTTATCTGAAATATTAATATCTTCAACCTGACAGGTTTTGTATTCACCTTAATTTAGGTTGGCTGGAGCTGAGATGACTATAGCACGTTGGTTTGATTCGGTGCAAAAAAAAAGTTCCCGTGAAATTCGATCGTTCCCAACAACCCAAACACAGTTGCCTTCATCATGTTTACTGCTGACGTCATAAGGTATAATTTACTTCAACCTCTTTTTTTTTTAACAATCATAACAGGCCGTTGTATTAAAATTATCTGAAATGCGTTTGTTTGGATAGCTTCAATGTATGAACAGTCTTGGTTTCGTCGTGATTCTTTCAATGATCATAATTTCTCGCTGCTTTCTCGAGTTTCTTCTGTTCAAGTTGGGTACCATTCATTCTGGCAGCAATAAGCAGCTCTCTAGAAGAGACATATTTTCATCGACGGCAATTATTTGATGCTGGACGGGGTGGATGCATGCACTGATGACTACAGCAAACAAGATACCGAGTGAACCTTGGTGCAATGAGGGAGAAGTGGGGGAGGAGCGGAGGTCAGCTACATGCAATGAAATGATGGACTGCCTAACAACTATCTTGATCAAGTTATTGCTCATGCAGTAGCGGGGGAATCGCAAGTTGCGTGACAACCTGTGTTTAAACGTCGTAAGGTGTGCAAACAATTATTTATTCCCACGGAGACTTTTGGCATATGGAACAAGACTTCAAACTAGGGAACAAGTTTCAGTCCACTACTCAGAGCTAAATCATCAACCATTCCTACTCAACATGTGACGGACTCACCTTTCTCACGAGGAATATTCAGTCAGGCAAGTCTACGTGTGCCAAAAATGCATCATAAACTATATCTTCACAGTTCACTTTCTTTTGTCTCTTTTTCCAATTAAATGAGTTTTGGGATTGAGTTGTTTCATAATTTATGATTGGAAAAACGGAGCAAGTTCTAATGAATTTGTTGTACACCCAAATATAGGGCTGGTTAATTACAGTATTCTGTGGGTAGAAGGTTCGAATCCCCATGCTTGGTGGTCCTTGTATGGAAAGTGATTCTTTCTTTTAAAAGTCGTCTTTTCTATCTATAGCTTTATGTTTTAAATCCCACCCACACATAACCACTTTGCGACCACCAAAACAATCGGTAATGAATGGTGTTTTTGTAATTAATCCCATAGTAGCAATAGGTATTGAGTAATCTACGCCTCTCACATGAATGCAATTAAAAGTGTCAATTCGATCCACATGCAGTAGATTCATTCCGTGAAATACCTCTATGCATAAATACATTATCTGTCATTGTGTAATAAGAATCAAGTGCATCAAAATCCACGTTCCTCAAGGTTGCAGGATTGCAGAATGAAAATTGTCAGAATCTTGTTTCTTGTGCACAATTAGATAATGGTGAATCGATATGGTCTGTAAATATCCTGCCCCGCTAATGGATTTGTTAAAAAGGAGTCAATTACGCACTAAGTGATGTGAATTGATGGCTTTATTGTTCAAGTTGAGCTGGTGCAGTTCTCAATCCCTTGGCTCTCTCCCTCTGTCGGCTGATTATTTGATCGCAGCTTGATAGGTAGGGATGCATATTGATATCTTGCCCCCGTTTGATGCGATACAGGCATCTGCTTTCTGCGGACGAATTTAATTTTAAAACAATCATCATTGTTTGGTGTAAAACAAAACCTTAAATCTCTCATCAACTGGAATATATGCATGATGAGCCGTCTCACTTGCATGTGATACAGCCTAGACGAGGCCAAGTAAGACTTTCTAAGGTGCAATAGACCATTGCATGGTGTTTGGAATTTTGAAAATCTCACAAAGACTCGGTTAAAAAAAGTCCAGAAAAAGTACAATGGCCTATTGGCTTCAGGCATTAATCATCATAATGATCGATGTGAAATTCCTGGTGCGTTTCACCTCAGCTATGAGCTTGTTACTGTTAGGGATCAGCCCAACTGCAATTGGTGTGAAGACTGGATGGACCCAGTGGGGTTACTCTCTTTACAAGATGCAACCTTGTGGTACAGACAAACTAACGTATGCCGATGCCGTTGAGTGTTGTAAGAAACACTGTGCATACCTGGCCGTGCCTTCTTCTCAATCGGAGAACGATTTCATGTTTGCGTTGCATCAAGCATCAAATCCAGGCACTGGGGTGTGGATTGGCTGCACTGGGGATGGAAACGGCGTGTGGAGTTGCATCGAAGGAGAAGACCGAGTCGATACCCAGTATAGAAACTGGTCACCGTCGACTGATTGGACATCGGGAATGTGTGCAGTCATTGCCGGAGAAGGCTTTGCAGATGAAAATGGACAATGGAACAAAATACTAAATTGCAAAAATTTGAAATACTACATGTGCGAGAAGTTAGTATCCCGCACTGACGTATGCACCGAAGCTGCAGCCGATCAGCAGTGCCTATCTACCAAGCTCATCGAAGCACTGGAATCCAAGCATCTCTCCAAAGTGGCGATGCAAGGACAGTCCGTGTACAGCATCACTCAAGATTCACAAGCTCCGAATGGAGACTACGAAATATCTGTCAAATCTACTGACGTCAGAGAGGGTGGAATGAAGGTTGTGTCCCATGATATCACCGTTGATTTCTGCTCTGGCAACTAGGCCTGACATTGGAGTGTCCGTCGGACAGAATGATCCATTCTGCTTATGAACACCGGGAACCTTTATTTAAGTTGAAGCGATGAGATATGCAAAGAGCTGGCTACCACACGCACTGAATCAGATATCATTCATCCGAATTTTGAGAAATGACGTCACACAAGGATTAGCGTGAACTATTTGTCATAATTTTGTATTAGCCGAAAGGAATGTAAATGTATACAAAATTAACGTTGAAACTGCCTAGTAATGGCTCAAAAAGAGCATTGTAAACATGAACTATCACGGGAACATTAGGACCGTTTTTGTTCAGATGGTATCACCACATAATACAGTATAGGAATATCTTGATTCAGTTCAGCGGATTTGGGCAGCAAATCATGAGCAACAAGTCAATGCCATCCCTGATAATATTCACGATGAGGTTAGTAACTTGTTTTAAATCCTTATTCTATGGAGCAAACGATAGAAGATAATGACCATCATACTTTCATTTGACAACATTTGTTGGGTTTTCATATTAATTGCGGGGATGCAATAGAAACGATTTATTATTTTGATGTCGTCAACTGTTATAAACACCAACATCTTTGGGACGGATTACTTAGTTGGTGATTAGAATGTATCGTGTGTAGAGCAATTAACAGCAATCCAATATAGGATGATCTAACAAGACATCATGTAATCATGGAAACGAGAGCGGTGTATTATGCACTACAAACTGAGCTACTCTGAGCTACATTTGAAATTAGTGTCCGCGGGTAACATTCAACTGTTTATGTATTTGATATCGTGACATCTGACATGCCTAGTATTTGTTGTGCCACCCTTGTTAATCGTGCGTAGATTAACCAAATCGTGAACCATACTATACGTGCTGTGGCTGAATGTAGAAAACCCAAACCAACAATCCAAACCGGGCCAAACAAAACTAAATCAAATCAAACTCAAATTTAAACAGAGTACAAATCGTAAAGCACCATTTTGAATATCAATAAGCATTATTATAATGTAAAATTAACACGTTGTCTGGTTACTGTACTGTATTCGTGCGATCAATTATATTCGAATTTTAGTGTGAATTCGAACTGTTTTCATTGTAAATGACATTTGATCTGTAGATAGCCTGTTTTACATGAGACGTTTATAATTTACAACTCGGGTCAATCCCATAGCGCTGCTTCGTGGTAAGCGATTCTTCTCTGCTTACTGTAGCAAAATTCATTTACAAGTTTGCTTACACTCGTCTGGTGATTTGCATTGTTCGGTCATAGATGCGTCTAAACAATCGGTGTCGAAGGATTAAGTGTCCTCTTTCTGTGCTGAATAATAAGCAGCCACGTAAAAATGTACGTGAAAATCGATGAAATGCAAAATAAGTGATATGCATAAGTAGCTCTATTCAATTCGTCCCCGTTATCATTTGGGCAAGAGATTTGAGAAAACACATATCAAGCCAAAGATCTGGAGCGATCGAATTCAGTAAGATGTTTACAAAAAGAAAAACAAATGACGATCTCCATTCTTGGAGTTTTGAATTGTTTTTGGCGAATTGTTCATAATGACGCCGATTGTTTTCCTATTACAATATATTAAAGCTGAAGACGTTCACTTAACAGAAAATATGTCATATTTACATGTACGTGCAAAATACAATGATTAATAAAAGTGGAAACTGTCTTAGTTCAATGAAATACTGTACATGTTTCATGTATTGGCATTTCAGTAATTTGTCTGTTTTAAGTCATTAGCTTCACAGTGGATCGGTCTGTTGCCAAAAGCAGCAGCATTTTTGGCTGGCAAATACGCGTCATGCGCATTGGTTGCGCGGACATAATTCAAAGTGGAAGTCATTTGAACAACGTGCGGGCGTTTGGAATATTCAAAGACGCTGCAAATGCACATGGAAAGTTGTCTTCTTCAAAGATGACCGTCCCATGATCTGAGATAATCTCAACACCTGGGGGCCAATTTCATTAAACTGTTAAGCACTAAAATTGCTTAGCACAAAAATGTCTCGCCCAATAAAACAAAGCACAATTGACAATCCCATTTGATATTCCAAGGTCAGCGAACAACAGCCAAAGAACTATCACAAGTGATACACAAGATGTCGAAACTTGGTTGTTAACCCTGCTTTTATCAATACAAGTAATAAAACTGCTGCAAACTGCTCATCAGTCAAATGACCTGAAAAATATCAATGCTTAAAGTTAGGAGGGCCTGACGCGTTTCGATTTTTCTCAAAGGTTGTCAGCCTTTGAGAAAGATCCTGCTAGGATCGAAACACGTCAGGCCCCTCCTAACTTTAAGCATCTGTTTTCATCAAGAAAATTTTAATGAATTTGGCCCCCCGACTGACGAACTTGGTGAATCGTGGAGAACCAGCCATCAACCATTTCCAGATACAATCACAAACATCATCTTTCTTCAATCTCCAAAGAAGGTGCGAAGTCTTGCTTATTGCTTGATATGTTATACTGACCAGCAGTATCCATAGGCAAAATATCAAGAAAGATACAATAAGATTCTTCTGTGAGATTTCCACTTCCAATTTGTTTGTATCGGGTCATTGGTTTCACTATTTTCTGGTTAGATAAAGCATTTCAGGCAGAAACGGTATAATAGTATAATTTACTTTCACTATCTTTATACAGTGTAAATTATAGTGGTAAATATGTGAAGATTTCTTTTTAGACGGTATGCTACCAAAGTATGATAATACCCTTCAAGATTGTGTCGAATTTGAATGCTCGACTTTTCTTTTATAAAACTGGCTACAAAATGTATAGTCTTTGAAAGGAGACAAAGCCGTCATTATCCAGTAGTGTAGATACGTCCTCAGACCTGGGGGTTGATCGTGTAGCTGGGTGGTTCTTCCCATATACGTTTGTGCACAAAATAATTATATATATATACACAAAGTGAAAACCTGGGGGGGTTGCAACCCCCCTAGCCCCCCCCCCCCCCCCCCCCGTGATCTACGCCCATGGTCAGTTCATCTGACGAAGGTCAGTGGCGTCACCAGACTTGGTGGGGGGGGGGGGGGGGCCACAAGGGGGGCACTAGCAATTGTTGAGGGGGCACTACAAAATGTATATTATATTTTTTTTCACCAACCCAAATCTCAAATGGGGGGGGGGGGGG
>CAXARH010000098.1:0-17273 GCA_963971285.1 Astropecten irregularis | reverse complement strand
CCAGTACTAGTACTGGTAAATTACTAATTAGTATTACTAGCACCCTGCACCATGCACTTGTGTTTTAAGTTAAACCTGGGAAAACTGGGCATTTATTTAAAAAACACTTTGAATCCTTCAGTTCAGTCCCATGAAAGGGGTTGTCCGCTTCCTGTCAAATGTTTGCCATTTTCTTTATATTTGACAGTCATTTAATTATGAACTTCCTAAGGAAAGTGTTATTTTTTCCTGGCCATTTTGTGAGGGGTTATTTGCATTATTATTATGTCATACAATATGTCTTGCTGTATGCCAATTTGAACATTGTTGACACTTAGCACAGTAAAAGAGATGAGCTTATCCATCATTACTTCCAAGGTGGATATACCCAGAAAGAGATCTGTGCCATTCTTGGTGCTCGGCATGACATTATTTGCAGGTATGTACATGTGTATTACTACATTTATATTTGTTTTGATTTTGATTTCATAAGTTTGGTTCGGTTTTGTTGTCATTGGTTTGGCCTAGAATGTTCAATTGATCAGGTTTGCCTCCCCTCCCCCCTCCCCTTGCCTTACCTCACACCCGTCCATCCCCCATCTGAAGCTAACCTTCCATTACTTATTATTGATGTCAACATTTCTCATTACATAATTTTTTGTTGTAAATGGCTTATTTCATAGTTGCCGAACTGTGCAGAGGGCTTTGCGGAGGCTAAATCTCAGGAGGAACAACCCTTCTGATCATACTTGTGACGTGTGTTTGAGGTGTTTAGAAGTAAGTTCAACCCTAACAAACACTATGTTGTCTTTGTGATAGAATTATAACTATTTTGTTTGTACAGCCTACCGTGGTGTTCAAAAGTGCTAAGATGGCTTTAGATCCTAATACATATGCTAGTGATACCCCTATTTTGGATTTTATTTTACTGCCCTGGGGCATGTACAAGGTGTTGAATTAATGAGAAGTCAATTGTTAACTGGCACTACTATATGTAAGTCCATTTTTTGTCATTCTCTTTATTAAAAATGTATTATACTAAGTTGAGCATTTACAAGTCATTGAGAAGGAAAATTAAACAAGTCTTCTCCTTCCCAGGTTGAGGTCTTTGGCAGTGGGTGTAACCTTGGTTGCCGTTCGATGCGTAGCAGATTAATCACACGTTATGGTCTCCATATTCCCCGGTATGTATTACCATGCATTTGTAGTTACCCCCAAGGAACATTAGTGTTATCCCCTGTGATATTTTAACAATTCTATGCATTAAATTTCTATAACAATTTTGCAAATTGTTTACGTACATAGTTACCCCCCCCCCCCCACCATTCTGTTCATTTTTTTGGCGTGTTTGGAATGTAATGAGAAAAAGAATTTAATAACATTTCCGTAATATTTGTTCTCCTACTTAACCCAGTTGAGATGGTCAAATCTGTTTGTTGCGATACATTATTTCATTATGCTTATATATTTATGTGTAATGATATGCTATTTTTTTCTGACAGACATATTGTATTAGAGGGACAGCGCTTGTTGGACAGTGATGGTGTACAAAGGAGGCGGAGGCACAAATTGAAACGTCGGTCATATGTCAATTATGGTCCCAATTTTGCTGTACACATCGACCAATATGACAAGTTGCGGCTTTATGGATTTGGCATTCATGGTGCCATTGATGGGTAAGACAATAAGTTTTAGTTTTTCCACAGAATGATGACTAAATGTATTAATTAATATAAAATGTAAAATGAAATAGGTGAAGGTATTTGCCGTCTTCATGGTGATTGAGTTTAGCTAATTTTTTTTCTAAAAATGAAAGGATTGTTGTGTTTGTTGTGATTCCAGTAATATAATTTGCAAGAAAAAGTGGAGTATGTGCATGAATTTATATATGGTAGGAAATGTTTCAAGTCATTCACAGTCTTTTCGAGAAGTAGGCAAATCACAATTCAAAAGGCTTTTCGCCATTCACATGTCAATTTGTTTTAGATACTGTTTAACCAAAAAGTCAACAATTATGGGAAACATTTAGTGGTCTGTTGTATTACATAATATTAATTATTGGCTTTTCCATGTTCAATGGAAAAGGTATTGTTTTTGTTCTGATTTTTTTTTTTTTTCTTCTTCTTCTTTTTCTTGTCGTTGAGTTACCATAGGTTTTTGTCCGCGGCACTTTGGTCATTTTTAAACAGCCGATTTTGACCAAACTTTGTTTGAAGGAAGTCCCTATAGGGTAGTTGTGCCCCGAAACTTTTCATCATTATGACGTCATCAGATGTCATGTGACAAGCAATTCAAATTTAAAAATCAAAATCTTCAAAAATCAACAAAAAATCAACGGTTTGAGATATTAAGTTCATTCTTTCACCAATAGTGATTGTTAGGCAGGGTCTTTCATTTGTTACACATTGATTGACCTCTGTGACCTCTATTTCCGGTCAAACAGGAAGTAGCTCCTCATTTAAAAATGGTAAGAGCTATGATCATGATTCTTTCACCAATAGACAATGTTAGGCAAGGTCTTTCATTTGTGACACATTGCTTGACCTCTGTGACCTCTACTTCCGGTCAAACGGGAAGTAGCTCCTCATTTAAAAGTGGTAAGAGCTATGATCATGATTCTTTCACCAATAGACAATGTTAGGCAAGGTCTTTCATTTGTTACACATTGATTGACCTCTGTGACCTCTACTTCCGGCCAAACAGGAAGTAGCGCCTCATTTAAATGCGGATCATGATTCTTTCACCAAAAGTGAATGTTAGGCAAGGTTATATTCTTGGTGACACAATTCTAATTGACAAGCAATGTGTTCCATAAAACCCTGCAACAAATGGGTTAAACTTTAGTTTTCTACATTGAAATATGGATATACTTTTAAACCATATGTCTTAATCAAGCAAAATAAGTGATGTGTATTAATTTGAGAAATTGTTTATGTATCATATATGCGGAAAAGCCATGTGTTCTGTTTTCAACAGACACAATCTCTAGTTACTCTTGATCTTCTATTTACTAAGATTTTCTCGCCGTATTCTCTGGCTTCGTGTAGCAGAAACAAATAGGGATCCTGCAGTGGTGGCATCCTATTTTGTTGATTTCCTGGAGGAAATTGAAGGTAACCACTTGTTATTCCAGCCTGTGGGGAGATTTCCCTTGATTTTGTACTTCCTCGTTTAGACACGCTTTTCATTGATTTTGCCTGTATTCACTGAGCAATTTTATACACATACAATTTTGTATTTAGTTAATGTAGTTATTTGGTACTTTTCCCATGGTTTGTCCTTAAAATTTGATGAAGGTATTCCACGGTGTGTTCAAGTGGATAGAGGCACCGAAAATACAACTGTCACATACATTCAGAGGGCCCTCCACAGTGTGTATGCAGGCCATCAGGAAAGTCCCTGTGTCATCTTTTCTGCCTCGCCACACAACCAGGTAATGTATACATATGGAACAAAAATGTATTAATGTAGAGGCATTTTACATCGCTATGCTGAATATGTATTGACTGATGTATCCTTTATCCAGATTCAGTCACTCCCAACAATAATGCAGACTGTAGGACATTACATAATTGAAGGTTGCAATATTTCAAGGTGTCTTCTTCTATTTTCCACAGAGAATTGAGCGCTTTTGGCGGACTCTCTTTGAGATGTTGATTAACTTCTGGCGTGATAGTCTGAGGGCCTGTGTACAGAATGGTACTTTAGACTGTACATCCAGAATACATGTGTAAGCACATTGACGTAAATATATGCTTAGTTACTATTTTAAAAAATTGTGTTGGTGTTTGCAGAGATGAGCGTTGTCTTCACTAAATGCAAAAAACAAAAAAACAACCAAATTTTGTTATAGCGATAATAAGCCTTTTCACATGTGCAGTGGGACTTTTCACACAGAAAAACCTTTTCAGTGTGATGCAGTGGTGCGATACACTGGGTAGTATTAACCTACATGCCTGTAATATTAACTTGGAAGTTAGTGTGAACAATATCATTTAAATGTGTTAAAAACTGGCTAAATTGTACAAATGAAAAAATGATATGGTTCATTTAATGAATGTCAACTTATGTAGAGTTTATCAAACACCGGTAGGCAAAATCTACTAACTTTACCTCAATTCACATACATGTTTATGTACATGTACTAACCATGGACATGTACACACTTTTGCAGGGAATGTTTGAGGTTCTGCCTCATGCAGGTCCTTCAACTTGAACTTGACGAGGTGAGGGTAGAATGGAACCAGCACAGGTCAAGAGGTAGTGCTCATGCAGTCGCCCCTGCAGGGAAACCAGACCTGATGTATTTCCTGCCTTGTACTTTAGGTATGACTTTTCACAAATTTTCAATTAGGATAAGCCTTTTCTACTTTGAATACTGAGTGTACATTGTCATAGTACTGGCTTCCTGTCCTCGATATTTTTGACTGCAGAGATGAGAATATCAAATTAGGAAAAGACTGTAACAATTGATGAGAAGGGCTGAAAAAGTGCATTCCTTTGAGATTCATAAAGTTTTAATTAAACATGGAAAATATATCTCCTTTAGTTGTTAATTGCTGGTCAGTGGCGTCACCAGACTTTTGAGTCGGGGGGGGGGGGCACAATGGGGGCACTAACAATTGTTGGGGGGGCACTACAATATATATTATATTTTTTTTCACCAGCCCAAATCTGAAATTGGGGGGGGGGGGGGGGGTCACGTGCCCCCCCGGCCCCCCCTTGGCGACGCCACTGATGCTGGTGATGTTCTTGCCAAGACACTGAAATAGAGCAATTCTTCAGGAAGCATTTATTGAGCATAAATCCGTCTGCTTGTCGGCTATGATGTATGTATATTTCTCTATGGCAGGTACATATGACTTTAAGATGTCTGTCCCACTGGATGAGGTTACTGCCATCAAACAGGAGTTCACTTCAGTGCCAAACAGAAATGGATGTTGTCAAGAAGTGGAAGCTGCATGCCAGGAACTCCTGCAAATCCACAATCGCCCAATGCCATCATCGTTGCAAGAAGGCCTAGATTTGTTCCAATGGTTATTACCACATATTCTTCCATGAACAGTTGTAAGCATTTGTAATAGTACAAAACTTACTATTTTCATCAAGTCTGATAATTTTGAACATATTGCACACACTATTAACCTACAAAGTGACTTACTGTATGGGAGATCATAGACACAAAAAACAAGTCAGGAATTAAGAGGCACTTTATTTCCAAAGCAGAATTGCATTTACATGGCAATAAGCCCAGAAGCTGGCCGGGCCTCTGGGGGTTTGGGTTTGTCGTTTGTGTTTGGGATGCATTAATATGCTTTAGAGTTACTGGTTGAAATTAATTAAAGCTATAACAATGAGTTACCCAGTGCTTTAATCAGGTTTATAGTGAAATTCGTGAAACAAAATTCCAGGACTTTGCTGTTTTGCCACTGACGTGAAATAGGAAGACTTCTGGGGCCAATTTCATAAAACTGTTAAGCACCAAAATTTGCTAAGCATGACATTTCTGTCTTAATAAAAACAGGGCTAACAACCAAATTTCCACGTGTTGTGCATCACTTGTGATTGTTCTGTGGCTGTTGTTCGCTGACCATGAATATCAAACAGAATTTTTAATGGTGGTTTGTTTTATTGGGCGAGACATTTTTGTGCTAAGTATTTTTTTGCGCTTAACAGTTTTATGAAATTGGCCCCAGAAGACAAGTATTTCCAACCATCACGTAGTGGTTACGCCAGATGCTCAGACTTATACATTATGTCCATAACCTGATTTTCCCTGGCCAAGGGGACCGTTTTCATTAATCCTACATTGTAATGATATCGCACATAGTATGTGTGTTCTTCTCCATGGGACCCCTATGAGAAAGTACTCCTGTCATTGGCTTCTCATGCAGACTGTAATTCAAATGAACTTTGACATACTTGACTCATATTAGTCATGTCATACTGCCACATATATACCGGTATTTGGAAGCAGTTTTGCACTAGTACTTTTAGACTGCCATCAGATGATCATATGGGTGAACAACAGATTATGTTCTGCTAATGACTGGATAACAGTTTTCTTTCCACTTGCAATCAAATATAGCCTAATAATGCCTCCGTTTTCATAGGACCTTGGAAATGCTTACAAATACAAGAAAAGGTGATACATACTTAACAACAATATAACATTTTCAGTCCTGATATCCTGGAATACTGTCTGTGTATTGTGACTTGAAAGAAAATAAACAATGGTGTACATGTACTTAAAAAACTGAAGTACTCTTTTTTTTCTTCCATAAACAATAAAACTTACGTGAGTTGCATAGAGAAAGGTATAGAACATGTAAAAAGTGCCTTTAACAATGTTAAATAATACTCATAAACTTTTTCTCTTTTTCATATAGCAAAAATAAATAGGTTCATTTGTTACTGCAACTTTTTGAAAAATATGTCGGCCTTTGTGAACCTCCACAGGACTGACATGAAACACTTTGCGAAAGTGCATATACAGCACTTCTATCACAATTGAAAAGAGGAATCTCTGTAGGCATAAAGCAGCCCACATATCATAGATCCTAAATAAAAAATTGTGTTCTCTCAGTTACATGGCAAAACTGAACTGGAAAACAATGAACTGGCATGTAACTATTGTGTAGAAAAAGTTTGATAAAAAACTTGCAGCATCGGAAAATAGTCAACATTTTTTAAAAGGTTGGCAGCACATTAAAAATACATAAATAACACTGTTCTTGATTACGATTGCACCACATGCATCCTGAATTGACAATAAGCTTACAACAAGGTATTTATGAAGGTGTTTCTTGATGGTAACTGTTAATGATCATTCATCATCCTGCTTTCGGTATATTAAGTGTCAGCTTGCCTTTAAAAACAATGACTAGAAGCATTACATAGAAACAATCAGTGCTGATGATAATACAAATTTGCATAAAAAGTGGGTGCTTTTCAATACTTGACTGTTACCAATGTTTAATTCTATTGGCTATTTAATACACGTTATAACAAGGGATCTCATCCTGACCAACTAGACTTTCCCAAAACCTTGAGTCTCCTGTATAGCATATGTCATCAGTGACTGAAATTCGTCAGGATCTTCCATCCCACGCGGTAGCCATAGGACTGGGACACATGTGTTGCTGCTAGGCAAACGCCGGATACCAGTCACCATTGGATAGAAAGAGATCTTCAGTCTCTCTTCAAAACCACCAGGTGGTGGTCTATCAGCAGCTGTCCAAAAGTCAAGTATGTCGCTGATTGTTAGGCCTTCAGTGTGGCCTTGAGGGATCAGGGAAGAATGCAGAATACAAATTGTCAAATTGGTTTCAAAGACATTAACAACAAATTGATGGGTTCATTTGTTTTTTAGGCCATGAATAGAATTGGAATGCCTACCATAACATTTCCCATGCCCTGCCCTCCTCACCCCCTGAGAAGAGGCTGGCTATGCTAGTATAGGGAGCTTGCACAAGAGTTCAAAAGGTCAAAGTTTGTGTGTTCTGGAGGACAAGCAGAGAAGGCCATTTGTCCGAACTCATTGGAGCTTGACTGGAGCCATAGCGAACGTAAACACACAGTGCGATATACAGCCAGTACACATATGGGTGAATTGGTATGCGTTTCTATAAAGCGCGCAGAGCGGACGTATGTGTAGTGTGGGACCAGCTAACTTCCAGAACTGCTTGTCCTCCAGAAGGCGTTGCGTAGCAACAGGCCAGTGACCCCGGCGGCTGTGCAAGCTCCCTATTACCTAGTGCTGTAGAAAGCAATGCATCCGATATTAAATGATAGAATTACTTTAAAGGTTTATTCTCTTTCAAGTAATTTTTTGTGATTTGAAACGACAATTAAAAAATGGAACTGATTCGATTTTGCCAAAAAATTAAAACAGTGAGAGGGAGAGAAAATGAAGAAATACAAATAGACATATGGGTCATTCCGCACTAATGTTTACAAAAAGTATGACATTTAGAGGGAACCATGGACAGCAGTTGATACATCAAGTAATTTGCCATGTTTTCACTTTCACTACATCCCATATACTTGTAAGAACTTGGCATGCCAAAAGGTTTGATACATTTCTTAGTATTCAAGATTTTACAGGGGATCATCTTCAAGATGTAATGTTTGTAACATGGACGGACATTTCATCAGAAAAGTGTTGGCAACTAGTAATGAAATGAATTAATTATCCCACATTTTGTTCCCTATCCATTGAGGGATGGGCACTGGCCAATCATAGTATATTACCTCTTGGTATTTTTACAACTGGAGGGTCTACATCTTCAAGATTTAATGTTCATAACATAGCGGACATATGTCACAAAATGTCCGTCCATGTTATGAACATTGTTCAAGAAGCATCCTAATTTCATAAATAACAAATAGGTTGCTTTAATTTTGAGTGATGGCAAGTTTACATTGAACAAGTAATATAAATGGAACAAGTCTGCATAAATTATAACCAGAATAATACTTGTATCACACAAGAATGTCCATCCATGTTATGAACATTATAGTTCATTTCATCTTAAAGATAACCTTGTAATTTCCTACACCTCCAGTGAATCAGCCTATTTATTTTTCAGAACAACCATGAATGAATACAAGAATGTTCTGGAAACAAAAATTAATTAAGTTTAAAGGGTTTTCAACACCAACCAAAGACCCCCTTGAAAGCCTCATTTAATGTAAAAACTATTAAGACCAAATACCTGCACAACTCTGGAGGAACATTTCCCATGAATAAATGGTGTCTTCTTCTTTCAGTCTGTTATTGGAGCCTACTGGGGAGTACTCGATATCATACAGACGTTTCAAAGCATTTACTGACATCTGTGAGTCATCAGCAAGGAACAGGCTTTCCAGCTGCTTTGGGAATTGCCTAATCTTCTCTGCCAGTGGTCCAAGTCCCTCTTGGAATTGTTCGATGCAGCTCTGAACCCTGTTTACACATAGAATATGAATATCAAAATAGTGTGTGCTTCACCCAAGAATGGCCTATTAAT
Organism: Astropecten irregularis; assembly: GCA_963971285.1. NCBI lineage: Eukaryota > Metazoa > Echinodermata > Asteroidea > Paxillosida > Astropectinidae > Astropecten > Astropecten irregularis. The sequence goes on along the minus strand of CAXARH010000098.1, from coordinate 8,283 downwards.
GGTATTCCTAAAATGCATATCCCTAACAAGAAATTATCCTATTACAATGCATAAAACAAAGCGTCAAAAGCAAATCTCTTCAACACTCAATCAATTAGTTGTGTTCTGCCACAAATACCTGTGACCATTGGAATTGCCACGGCAGGAATACTTAATTGTCCACTGGTGTTCACATGTTGATTACAATACAATGTACCAAATGATTAGCTCATGCTTCTCTCTTTTCATGCATGTGCCTGTAACAAATTACCTATAGCGTAGCTGGTGATTAAGCAAGTCTTTCACCAACTGCTCCTTCCTGGAAAAATCAGCTCTGTGGATATTTGTCACACCTTGATCAATAAGCCAGTCCGACATCTGTGACAGTGCAGATCTGAACTCCTCTGAAGAAGAGCACGACATCAGCTGCAAGGGTACAACAAGCACAATTTCAGTTTTCAAAATGTAGGAAAATAGATTTTGAGAAAAGGCCATAAATGACAAAGACTAGAAATGTAGTGTTGAACTGATGCCAAGCCTTCACCTACTTAGCTTCTGCCTGAAGCTCCAATGCCTTTCCCCCAATAAAAATTGACAGGAGTAGAGATTTCCCAAATTTTTACACAAGGAATGAATTTCCTGGCACGAGTCCACCTCCGCAATCTGAATTACCTGTTCAATGTTTTCCCGAGCAGTGGCATTTGGTACACTTGCAATGTCTCTAAGGTCGACGTCTTGACCAGTCAGGCAGGCATACACTGATGGGCACAGGGAACAAATTCCTGGTCCACCATTTGCAATGCTCCATACAACAAATTGGCCAGCCAGTTTGTATGTTTTTTGCCCAAGCAGCTTCAGGTTGTAGGTGAATGATGCTTGGCCTCCATGGCACTCGAAGATACCACTAGCGCGGATAACCTCCTTCATGAGCAACCTTCAAGTTATTAAGAATCACACACAAAATCACGAAAATCAACAACAAATATTCATTTGCGTGGAAATGCAGTAAAACATTGTAATTATCTAGTTCTGTTCTCATTTTAAATCTGAATGACCAACACAGTGTCAAAGCCATTCTGGTCTATCTGAACTGCTTTTCTGTTACAGACACGTCTCCTGTCATGTGACAAATACACACTATGTCAATTAATGTCAATGAAAATGTCAATGAATTGGTTCATTAAAGTTAGTCAATTTTAACACTTGAAGTGTATGTAGAGTGAAGTGGTATATGCAGCCGCTATATCAACAACAAACTCGGCAACATTGTAATGGGTGTTCCATTACACCTGAGTGAGATGTCCAACAGGAATCACAACAAACAGCTGCATATACACATTACTTGCTTTGAATGTGCATGTAACATGCTACACAATAATTCTTCCAGATAAAAGGCAGCGAAGAATATGTCCTCTTGTTAAATACTGCACATTTCAGATGAAATTGTTAGTAGGGTCAAAAAACATTTGACCCCAAAGTTATAGAATGGCAAATAATTTTCTAAAGTAATACAAAAATACTTATAAAAAATTATTTTAAATACTTAAAAAATTCCCGCCGTGGGCCTCCACCATCCTCTGCTTCTTCTCCTGCAAAAGAAACCTTCAAAGGCATCCAAAAATTGAAACCAGCACTATTGACAGCTCTCATAGTAGAACTAAGTATGCGTCTGCGGTGCACCACAACTGTCGCAGGATCATCTTTGGATACCAAGGCAGCAAGATCCTTTATCACCTCACGAAGGATGTCCTCCTCCCCGGGTCTGAATTGGAAATGTGATTTGAGAAAGATATAAGAATTACTCAACAAGAAGTTTGGATGAAAAACTGAAGTGATCATTAGTGAGATGCATGCAATTAGTGTAATATACTTTGTACACATCACAGTAGCCATTTCCCATACACTATATGCTTATGGCATTCTGATAGCGACCTGTTTATCAACTGAATTATTTGATTTCCTTTTCAATCTAATCCATATTTTGGGGGCTTTTCTTCTTTCCTTTTTTTTTTTTGGGGGGGGGGGTTGCCCAAAAATAAGTGAATACCACCTGCTATTGACCTTCATCCTATGTTAAAATTGATTTCCAAATACTTTTCTACTCTTTGAAATTATTGCTGCATAATAATTACACCTGGCCAGGCATCGTCTGCATTTAACCTGGAAAATGTTCACAAAAGAAGGTACTGTACATACACAGTATTTTGTGGAGTTACATCTTCAATAAGTTCATGATCAAGGCTGGCTGCAACAGCAAGTTCAATGTCAGCATCGTCTGTGTCATCCAAGAGATTTACATATGCTTGGTAGGTGCCTCCACAGGCAGGATCTATTTCTGGTGAAGGTAACTCACTGCCATCCTGACAAAAATGAAAAGGCATTATTATTGAACGGTACATGTTGCCTGATGAAGGCTAGCAGTACCAGCAGCAAAAACGTTGCTACCAGCAACACGACATCGCGTGGCTTTGATCTTCTTTTTCCTAATCAGCACTATTACTGTCATAACGATTCTACTTCAGCTACAAAGCTAGTTTTTACAATGTTAATGGTACACTGGCTGCTGAGGGTGTAGTCTACACAAAAGTTTTTATTGTTTAAGTCATCCAGGCACAAAGTGCGCCATAAGGCAGCCACATACTTACCCTGAGATGTTTTGGAAATGTTATTGTCGGAGTGTCTGGCTGTGTGGCAGTTGTCGTTGACATCTGATCCTATATATACCCCAAAAATAAAAACTAGACAATGTCACAAACACATTGCAACTTCTTCAAGTAAACTCTGTGCTTCAAATAGTCCACTGAAGTGTGGTGCTTTTTCCGAAGAGTTCAAAAAGGAACATATTCAAACAACAGGTTTGAGAAAAATAAGGCTCTAGACTGTGTGGTACCTTGTAGATGTCTGCTTTCAAAAACAACAATTAGCACAATACGAGAACGAAATGAATTGGTCAAAACCATATGAATCAAGCCTATCAAAATATATAATTGAAACTACTGATAGAAACCTGTTCAGGGGAAGTGCTGTTGTTGTTGCTGTTGCTGCATGTGCAGCATCTGCTGCTGCTGCCTCTTTTGCTATTGCTAGTGCAACTACTCCTCTCCGTCTTCGCCAACTTATTCATCTCTGGGAGGCTGTCATCGCTTTCTTCGTCCTGCTGGTTTGAATCATAAAACACAGTTAATTACTAGAAACAGTACATGCAAAATGTTTGTCTTACCTGTAGTATCAAGATTCATCTTGAAATTTGTATTCCCAAAAGGCACTCACCTCTTCTATGTATGAAGTTTGTAGGTACAAACGCACAGGGTGCGTATTCAACTCTTTAAAGAAGCCTTCTAGGAAGAAGCTCGATCCACTTTTGAGTGTGTCCTCAACAACCTCTCCACTAAATGTGATCAGGCTACATCTGAGGTCTTTCAACTCAAGGCCTCTCGCCTTGTTAATCCCATCTGGGAAAAATATGTCAGTGATGACATTCAAAACAGTGCTCAGGCTGGCATCCTTAAAAATATCGAGGGTTTTTGTTCCCCCTCCTCGACTCAGCGCAACTTGCTTAGCCGACTTGTGGTATCTCTCCTGGTGCTTCCACCCAGCATACACTCGTAGAGTACGCTTATCCACCTTTTGGGGCATTGATTTGCCTCCGAGCATCTCCCGCAACTTCTTGACACCTGGTAAAGTGCTCTTTTCTTCTGTGAAAGACAAAAAAGACAAATTATTTGAACGATTACTTAAAAACATATAGGCCTACAAGTATCCAAGATCCACAATAATTCAGGTGTACATGGATGATTGAAACACTGAGTGTACACTCTCAGCTCTCTCAAACTAACAAGGAAGATGAAAATACCAGTTCATTCCTAAAAAGTTATTGACAATGTTTACAAAGGAGAAGAATACCTGAAAGGCCAGTGCAACCATGAAGGTAGAAAATAGAAAATGTTAAATCCGAGAAAGCCAAAGTAGTTTACATAGGTGTTACGGCTTACTAAGGAAGCAACATTATTTCACGAATAGATGAATGTATGCAACATTGTCCGGTATTATGTAATACGTATACCTACTCTATTGAGATTTATGTAACACTGTGTGGAGTTGGCCATGATGGTCTGTTGAATCATATACAGACTCAAAAGAAAACTATAAGTTGACAAATTTCATTTCATTTTCATTGCCTTTAAAATTTGTGTGTCTACCATTATTTGGATACATGTCAGTCACTAAATAGATTGACTCAAGTCTTACATGTACCTCTGGGTCAGTCTGTGAGTGCATTGCATAATTCACTAATTTAACCATTGAAAGAAAAAAAAAGTTGATTTAGGTCTACGGACAAAACAGATGGACACGATGGACTGGGGAATAGGCCTATGCCTTTTATACTAATCAGATTCATGTTGAACTCAATTGTGCCAATATTTTGAATTGTGAACTCTTACATTCATGTATCCACTGTATCTTAATAATCATAAATAGACTTACCCATTACCCAGGAATTTTCATTACTAAATTAAAACCCCTGCCACCATATTATATGCAAATTATGCATCAATGAGCAAAAGCACAACACATGCAATGCATACAAACATGCGAGGCAAATATCAATGGCATTGGTTAAAATGTTGTTTTAACACACACTCACATCATAAATCATAAATTTCAAGTTCATGTACCTGATACAAGACTCCTGCATTTTTGGCGGATTCTCGCCCTGTCGCCAATTTTCGACACACCCAACAAGCCAAATTCTTCATCGGTAAGAAGCAATGCTTCTTTGGGTCCAACCTGTACGTACGTGTAGGAAAAGTAAAATTACCACAATGAAACTCTAAAACTCAAGAGATGCATGTATTGAACTGCAGTCTTTGTCTAACTACATCTGAGCCTTAGAAAAGGGGCTTTTTACACCGGTTTTTACTGTACAAATAATCTAATCAGTGCTTATTCTAAAAAGTATCGTTCACATAAGGAAAAATAACCTTTTTTATGATGAAAAAGTCAGTGATGTAGGCCCATGTTATAGATCCTCCTTAATTTTTAACTAGTCAACTTTGAGAAAGATGTTGTCCAACCAATACTTGGAACCAGGCTGTATCAAGCACTGTGTTTGTTGTAGTCTGTATAGGCCTACAACTCAAACTGTCATCACTTGTACTTGTAGTCTTGTTGACTTCTCAACTAGCCCGATGACTAATTAGTAATGTAGAGCTCTGTATGGAAGGCCTAGCTAAAGTAGTAGTGTACCAGTGGTTTGCAGGGTCATTATTACCTTTATACTGAGATACAAATGGACCCAAGTGATTGATATATACAATACAAGTTAGGTAATCTCTTTCAGAGTTTGAATGTGGTCATTTATAAATCAATATCATCAAGTAGGCCTAGGCCGATGCCTGTGGTGGCAGTCATGAACATTTTCTGTTTTTGTTTTGGGGATTTTGCTGACGATGCAATGTTGCTGGGCTGTAAACAAAGTGCAGATGTATTCGTACTAGGCCCCCTAGTACTAGTACTAGTACTAGCCTAACGTTAGGCCTACATCATTGAATGTATGTTTTGACACTCTCTTGCTTGGCCAACTGCATGTTGCAGAGTCCATGAGTTTAGAGGGCAACACTCATCAGTGACTAGCTAATGTTGCAACTTGAGATGCATGAAACTTACCTCATTCTCCTCAAACCTTGGAATAAGGTTCTCAAGATGAAGATTTCTCAAGATTTCATTCATTCTAATTAGTAGGCATAGGGCCCTATAGCGTAGCGAAAAGAAGTAAAGTTAGGGCCTACAGCTACATAAACAAAGTAAACTTTCTCAACGTACGTAAACAAACGATTAAAAAACGTCGCCGCAGCAAGCAAAGACAATAGTGCGCCCTCAATAGTCAGGCGAGATCCAGTACTTCGACGGCGACGGCGACGGCGACGGCGACGGCGACGGCGACGGCGACGGCGACGGCGACGCGATGTGTCGTCTTTGGAACACCATACCTATGCTACGAGGGTTTTTCTCCTGGTTCTTCGGTTTTCCTCCCTCCACAAAAATCAAACACTTTCGGTCTCAGGCTGTGCTCCGTGACCATATATGGGTTGGATTGTGCTGGCAGCCAAAGGCACCGCTGTCAACTCGATCACGTTGTAGCCCCATCAGCACAATTCAGCACTATACATATTGTAATTGCTGGGCCCCTCTGGAAAACAGTGTTTCACTGAGAGGTAATCCCAGGGTAAACAATAAATAAAATAACAAAATTAAAAATTAAAGGTAACTTAGAAATATTCTGACATGGTATATGTTTTTTTTTTCAGAAGAAAAACAGAAAAGTTTAATGGATTTGGAAACCCAATTCTCACCTAAAATAACAGCTGCAACGAAGCCAATGCGTATCGTAGAGTATCCATGGTAACGGAGTGAGTCCTCCAATCGCTGGAAGCTCACCAGCACTGTATCATGAGGTGGGGAAGCTTTCTTGCTTTGGTCACTTGTGTAGAGTCTTTTGGACGTAGTACTAGGGAAGGGTTTTGACCTTGCCAAAGGTCCGCGGCCTGTTCTTAGCCAGGACGTTGATGATGTACCAAAAGTGGAAGTTGACAGAAAAACATTTTCTTGTCGAAAGTTCTTTCCTGTTGAAACTGTCCAGGTGAACCGATGACCGTGACGCTGGGAGGCCCAGTCGTTATTTCTCACATAGCACAGCTTCAAATTAGGTGAATTTTTCCTCTGCTGCGACTTCAATGCCTCAACGGGTCCACTGATGTGACAGGTTATAGTACTGCGAAGGAATCTAGATTCTGACACTATTAAGTAGCACCGTGAATAAGGACATCGTGTCAATGTACAGCAGTGACGATGAATTAATGTAGGCAAGAATGACCAGCTCATGGCTTAATTGTCAGCTAGTGTCCGGAATCAATTCATCCACAAGAAAAATAAATATGGAAATCCCATATATCGCCCATATCAAAGAAGAAATGTAGATTTTTTTTCCATTGGGCATCCTGGCTGATCTATTAGCAATCCTCATCCATGTCATACTGCCATCTATAAGTAGGGGAAACAATGAAAAAGAACAAATATAAGATGCGTTGGTATATCAGGGCTTGAAATAGTACTAGCCCGAATAGTTGCGATGATCGTAACCCTAGGTCTGACATGGGGACTGGGACCTTAGGGTTACGAGAAAACGTGTTCAAAATGTTTGGGAATGACATTTTTGCCAACTCCTGAAGTACGTCTCCACTTAGTTTTCCACTTTCCAAAATCCAAACACAAAATCTGACTACATGGATGTGATTGGTACTTATCAATGAGTCATATAAAACCACTTTGAATATCGAAAGATCATTATATTCAGAAAAAATGACCCAAAACTTACCGAAGGTGTCGAGATTCCCTCCGTTTGCCGTCAGTCGGCCATTTTGAATAGTGCGCAGTGTGCCATCTCGACCAAATCACGTCATGCGAAATGCCGTTTTGGCTGTTCCACCTTTCAAACTCAAACTCGCAGCCCTATGGAGGGCTCGTGTCACGTGCGTTGTACAGTGCTACACACGGCATATCGCATACAGTGTGTGAGCGTAAGCACAGGTTATTGAATTGACCAGACCCGTGTGCCGAAACTGCCGAATTAAGTTTATTTTCCGCCGCTCTTCTGATATGACAGGTGAAGAAAAACGTATACGGCGTGATTTTTTCCCGACATCCAACACAGGCCGACATCGAACACATGCGAAAATACGATTCATGGAGAAAGAAATGGAGTGTATTATACACGATATGTATGCGTTTTATCCCTCCATGGTTATTTCGTTGCGAGATCTAAATAAAAATATTCTGATCGACCGTCCTTCCAAAGTACCGTAAATCGTAGGCTGATCAACTTAAAAATCTTACTTGAATTTCACTCAGATATTTTGTTCAATTGGCGAAGTAGAAACACTCTTTTCATAATTATACTTAATCTAAAAAAATATATCGTGAAATCCTTTCGAAACCGACCACCGATCGCATTAAAAAATTAAGACGTAAAAACATTGCCCACACCGCAGAGAAAGACAGCCTGGTATCCGCGTGCGTATAGCCACAGTTTCAAAGCAAACGTAGTTAACGTACATTGTGTACGTGCACCAGCGAAAGTCTCAACCAGTACATTACACGTGCCGTGGGCTTGCGCGCGGTCGGAAGGCCTACCTCTTTGGATAGCGGCCGGGTTCGTTCCACCGTTACGGACGGTAGCTCACGGCCGGCCGGCTCGGTACAGAATTCGCCGTGGGCTTGAAATGGAAGTGTATGTTGCGCTCGGTC
>CAXARH010000097.1:0-78110 GCA_963971285.1 Astropecten irregularis | reverse complement strand
AGCCCCCCCCCCCCCAAGACAAAATCCTGGGTGCGCCGGTTTGTCAATGGACATCCCTCCTAAACTTGGTTATGACCTCTCCATCTGTTGACTGTTATTAATAATAATCTGAAAACCCATTTTTTTTTAAGCAGCTCTTCCAGGCATAGTCTCAACATGATCAGACAATTCTTATCCTCACCTTGGTTCGCTCTTTTCTCAAGTCTCTATTGATGGCCATACTATCAGGATCTTTAGCTCTTTCATCTCGTAGTCTATTCACAGTCGCAGAAACCTGAGATATACACTTCTTGATGGCAGCATCTCTTTGGCCGTATGCTGTTGATAGCTGAGAAAACAAGAAATCAAGAACACGGGTAACCATCTAACAATTCATGCGATGTATATTGCTCTGTGACTGGTATCTCCGCTTATTTGTTCTCTGCTGACAACTCCTGGCTGACAAAGAGATCAGGCCGGATATGGTGTTTTTTTTTTGGGGGGGGGGCATCCGAAAATTTGGCTAAGCCAGGATTCGAACCTCCCGTCCGTGTGATAACACATCAGCAGTGTTCAAGAGTTCTACCACCTGTACATACAGTGTGCTATCAAGTCATGGGGGCCTAGCGCATCCCCACTGGTCTATTCAAATGTACAAACTGTATGTGGTCAATTTACCAAGCCAATTGACCATTTTGGGCCATGTGAGGGCTCTCTTTCAATGGTATCATGGACCTTTACCAAATGAGGCTTGGGGCTAGGCTTGCATGGGAAGAATTTATTTTTGACTACCATTTTGTGTCCTTGCTAAATGAAATGAAGGGAAATGAGATACATGGCGAAGCTTGAACATTACTTCGGCTTAGTCATGTAACCCGATCCCATTGTTCTCTTTTGTGGGCCTAAAAATAGTGGTAGCAAAATAACTCCCAAGCCTGAGCCTCAAACCTGATTACGTAAATATTATACTCAAATGTTTAAGCTCAAAGAGGCAAAGTATCAGAATGTAACAGTGTTGTAGTGGAGTCCTCAAATCCGAGTACAGAGTACTCCGAGTACATTCAAGGCCGAGTACAGGGCCGAGTCCGAGTACCAAAGTTCGAGTTTTGGGCCGAGTACATGCACAAAACCAATGCACAGTACCAACAAATGCAGTTCATGACAGTCGTGTTTTATACATCCCTTCATTACACAACAAGGTCAGCAGGTAAAGGAAACAAAAACAACTGCCCTTTATTCTAAAGCATATAATAAATATTTCTTACAGAACACACAGATACAACAAGCCTGAATGTTGCTCTCTGGACTTTTATCAAAGTTACAGGGTATAAAAAAGATGGTGATGGTACAAATATCATGGTAAAACCTTTTCTGCCTAAAATGTTGTTTTTAAAAAGGAAAGAAAAAATAATAAATCACAAGCCAAAAACACTTTGGATCTCAGGGTGAGATCAAAGCTCCTAATATGTTTTCTAAAAAAAAAAAAAAGTGGGCACTGTAAGGGACCGGATATTTGCAGTATCTTCCTTGATAATTTTTGCTCATAAATCTGTACTTCTTTGACAAATACGAAGTGTATGGAGTAAACACAATTATGTACCGATTGAGAATGTACTATGGACTGTTATACATACATATAGCGCATCATTTTGACCCAACCATAATTGGGCATTTGGGCCCGACAATGGATATCGTGCTACCGCGCTTACGATATGTTTGAGGTTGAGCAATGTCATCGACGAAAAGGTGAATTTATTCAATTTTTTTTTAAATTGTCGAGTACTGGGATCGAGTACCGAGTACTTAACATCGAGTATGTCAAAAATTCAAGTACATCGGATCGAGTACGGGCCAAGTACATTTTGTTTTCGAGTACTTTTAATCGAGTACGGGCCAAGTACTTTGGTGGACTCGAGTTGTACTCGAGTACGAGTACGAGTACGAGTACTACAACACTGGAATGTAAATGAATAAATTTAATTTTGGGGGCTAATTTTTGGCAAGTGAAGCTCTGTTGACACACCTGTGAATATAAATCTTTGCAGGTTGCTCTGGCATCAACTTGTCCTTTAAATGACTGGGTGGGAACCGTTGTATTCAGGGCATAGATTATTTTATCATCTATCGTTCGCATGCTCTTTAACGCCTCCTGGGACAAAAAACAAGAACAAAGAATTAATTTCTACATTTATATTATCTCCATTTATTCAAATATATGGATTACTTTCTAGTTTAAAGGGATGGTACAGAATTGGTAAGACAAAATACACTTCAAGATCACAGATTCACATAAAACTTAATGGTGATGATAGGAGAAAACATCCCATGAAATATTGTCTGAAAATCTGAAATGCCATGATATTCGTTGAGAAATAAATGAAACTATTTTCCGATTAGAATAAATCGCTTTGAAGCGTTTTTTTTATGAACGCATACATGTAATATTGTTGAAATTGATATGTGTAACGTTAAACAGGTTTTCACTACTTTCTTGTGACCCAGATGGCTGATTGACCTCAAACTAGGCCCTAGTTCTACAGGTTTGTCAGAACTTTTCTTAAGCCTTAAGGTATAATTATGATGGATTACATAATGTGCTTTCACCGTCAGCAACGGTTTTGTCGCAAAAACCAGTTCTGTACGTAACCATCCATTTAATTTATAAGTTCTCCCTCTTCTGTTTTTCATAAAATTAAAATGTTATATAATGGCTCAGTAAATACCGCCCTCTCAGTTTAACTGGCACATTGGCACTGGCAGTGCAGTCCACAACAGAACAACGTAACACAACTTTACGCCCTTGTAACACTGACTGCTGTACATAGTCTAGTACCCAAAACGTGAGAAAACCCAAATGCCGATGCATAAACATCAGGTTCATTTCGACTTCTTACAAATATTACTCCGGATAACAAAATGAAACGTAATTTCTTCAACCTGAAAATGTTGGAAATCCTCGCAAAACACGTTCTCTCCCATGTTCGCTTCCATGTTGAAACTGATCTGGACTGATCCATTATCAGAGAAGTGTAGCATTTTCAAGATTTGACGTCTTTGGATTTTACTTAAGTTTAAAAAAAAAAATCTGACAGAAAATATAAAGTCTCTGCATATTATTTATTCTGTTTGATACAATTTGTACATTTTTCTTTCTTTGAAAACTGATTTTATATCTTCTTAATGACTTAATTGAGAACAATAATTACCTTTAGAAGAAATGGTCAGTCTTTTAGAATGCCACCTAGCTGGTGTGAATTCATTCGTGGTAATATTTAAAGAGAACGGTTCCCTGTTTCGTAACCTTGACTTTTTATTATATGAGTCAGCGACAAATGGGACCAGTCTACTTGTTCACAGACTTGTGTACATCGCTCTTTTATTTCTTTTTATACACCATTTTTTTAATTTCGCTTCGCTCAAACAACAAACGTACATATATGAAATGCACCTTGTTGTTCTCTCTAAAGGTGTACATCACTTTCATCGTATTTTCCTCTCTTTATTTAAAAGAGAATCCATAAAATGTATTGCCCATAAAATTTGCCAAAATTATTTTTCACGACGACCCCCAGTTATTTCTGCGAGAAAACGAGAGATTTCACAGCAGCTGACAGACTGATTAATATTTCTAATTCCAACATGTATTTGGTGATAATCATCGAAATTGATTGTTTCTTTTAAGATTTGCATAAAGTATTTTCATCATTACTTTTATAAATAATTTAAGGTACGTAAAGAAAATTTGGTCTATTTCCATGACACTGTGGCGTGATTTTTAAGTAGATTCGCTTTGGACCGATCTACTCGTTCAATTGAGAAATTAACTTGTCGTCGACGAAAAGCAGTGTGCCAGATCGACACGTTCTTCCTGAAAAATTGACTTCATTTTCTCGAGTTTTTGCGCAAGACAGGTAAAAACTTATGAAATATCTCAGACAATCTGTTACTTTGAGACAATTTGGTTTGGGTCCGTTTTGTTGAAATTTATCATATTTTGTGTTTAATGTGTTAATGTGGGTGCGATATTTTATCTTAAAAATTGCCGGTGGGACCGCACTGTACTGTGTGAGTGTGAATTTGGATTTTTAATTCACTGTGCAGTTCATTCATAGCCTAACAAACAGTTAGGCCTACATGTATAATATCAGTTGTGTACTTGTAAAAGTTGTACAACCAACAATCACTGAATCAGCATGACTAATTTGTACCTCGAGGCTTATACATTGAAAACATTTGTTACCAAATTTATTTAGTCTAGGCCTAGCCGCACTTTGTGGAACTTGAAAATCAAACTGTGTGAAAAATGACAAGTGACACACTGTCATTGACATTGACAGTGACACAAGTGACATTGTCACTGACCAGGCGATGCTAAGTGACAGTGTCAGTGGTTATGGTGGTATTTACTATCATGTACTTTTTTTGTAGTGTAAGGCTTTTGTGCATAATAATAATCTCTTATTTTTTTAAATTGTACACAAGTTGTTATCAACCGTCCATCATGTATGCGTTTCATTTCATTCCCTGCACAGCATTTTAGAATGTGTGGACACACACTTGACACACACATGACAAAGGCCTTTCAACTACAAGTTAGAAATTAAAAAAATCCAACCGAGCTCCCTTGTAAATTGTGCCATGTTTGTACATGTAGGCCTACACATGTGTGGATACCTGCAGTAGCGAGACTATCAAAATTTCCTTTCCATTGTTGAAAGTGAGCAGTGTTGTCTATTTTTTTATCTGAACTTTTCTCAGACTTCAAGTTTTTTATTCAGAAACTTGGTTGTATTGTTCCAGTGAAACCAGCTAGCCAGTAGAAAAAAAGAAAGACATTATGCGCTTTGTTTTTAATATTGTCCAATCAGCATGAACAAAGAGCTTTTCATTTGTTGGCCGCCGCACAAGCTCCCTTGTGTAGTGGACATATTGCCATTGTATGTGGCTTTATAAATGCAGTGGTCAGACAGAAGGCCTATTTGTGCCAATTGCCAATTATACAAGTGGTTTTGCAAATTGACAACCACCTTTCTTTGCTGACATTAAATAAGTCTGGAAATTTTTTTCCAGGAAATAGTTAGAGATGTTTTGCATATCGTTACTTTTGCTGTTCAAAGGGAAAACACGCAATCTACTTGCGTGAATAAAACTTTTGGCCAAAATTAAAATCACTTGAATAGGATCTACATGTATTAGAGGGCATGTACAGCATTGGTAAAGGTGACAGAACAGCACTCACACTTTGTGTAATTCAGCATGCACTTGAAATAATAAACCGGTGAACATTTTAGCTCAATCGATCCGACATCCGAGTCCCAAGAAAATACCGAAAACCAGACTCAATTTTTCTTATAAAATATGCCAAGATCAAAAATGTCTTTGGTGTTTGGTTTTATCTCAGGCAGAAATATTTTAAAGATTCGTGTATGTTTGTACCAGCAGTGAGCACCATCTTCATACCTTCATCTTCTTCTTTCTTTCATGAAAGTTATATGTAAATCTGTGAACATTTCTGTTTTTGTTTGTTACCAATGTTGTACACATTAAGTGCACATGTCGATTTGATGTCTAATTGCCAAAAATGTTAAGTTTACATTTGAGACTTTCTGGTCTCATGCCAGCAGCTGAAAATCCATTTTAGATAATCCAACAAAAAGAAGGTTGTAGAGAACAAAGCTGAGTCTACAGATGTTGATGGGCATGGCCGAATATAATAATGCAAAATCCTTGGAACTGCATTGTAGAAAAATGGCGAACAACACAAAAGCGTACAAGCATTACAACACAAGCAATACATCTGTACTATTGTTCAGATTTAACCATTCATCATGTGTCTATACAATTCTCTGTAGTATCTAATGATCACTAACAGATTTCACTCATGAATGTTTATCATCAGGGTTGGCCACTGAAAATTAGGATCAGACCCTCCACACCCTAGGCTTTCAAACCTTCCAAGTTTGGGAAACAATTTGCACATTTAGACCTATGACCTTATTTTCGTATTTGTTTTACACATATGTAAGTATAATCTTTCATCAATATCATGCCTCATCTGCTTACATGTATGCACATTTTAAATGAATAGTAAACCTTTGGTTAATCTCATTAAAATAAAACTCACAAATTGTCAAATTTTATTATATTTTTTTATCCACGACTTTTGACATGATTTAAATTCCTTCAGTGTTTACTGAATCACTGATGTCACTTGTGACATTTTAACAGTGAATCAACAGTTTTCTAGAATCTAGAATGTTCAATGTGCAATGAAGATGCACGGACGGCAATGACATTGTTCTTGGTTATGCCAGGGATGAGATTTTTCAGATTTCAGGCTCTTTTGTTTTGGATTTCAAATTTTTTCCTCCATAGGCTTTGTACAAAAGTATATGAGATTTTCAGATTTCTGACTTTTTATGCTCCCTGTCAGCTGTTTTCAGACATTTTTATCATTGGTCAATCTCATAGGCAATGTGTGTGGAAAAGGATGTATACAATACATGTATTGCATAATTGTATATTTCATTTATCCTAGAGAAACATCAGTATGTAGTACATTGATAATTTAAGCCCTATAGGCTACATGTACATGTAGGCCTTTTCATTATTGAGTAATTAAAACTATAAAATGAAGCTTATAAATGTCTTGTGGATCATTCAAAGTTTCTGTTGATGTTTTTTGTTCCTATTTTTCATTCATTCCTTCCAGTTGTAGAAAATTCTGATTATTTTAATCAGAAAAATGAATATTTCCTTTGGCCAAATTCCATTTCCCATCAACTTACCCTTTGTTAAAACTTAAAAATCAGTTACATGTACATCACTGAAAGGTAATTTAATACATGTGGTAACATTCCAGTCATTTATGATCTGTTTGTTACCAATACGTAGTCTGTATTGTAGGTGGCTTTATTAAACTGATCTTAAGATACAGTTTTCTTTTTACGTTAAGCTGAGCTCCATTCAAAACTATTGATGATATTATCTACATTGTACATGTATGGCATCATACATAAATGTTGATACAATGAGCTTTAATCCAATTTTCTTGTGACAGTATAAAGGGCTGTACTGTATGTATACGGTAGTATACCCAATACCCATAATTTAATTATTGCTACTGTACCTGTGCCTACATGTATGTAAAACCTACAAATCCACGATCCAAGCCACAGGGCTCATCTGTTTGAGTTTAATTCATGCTCATCGTTATTGCTAATGCAAATATTTTTGTTTTTTAGACGGCCAGGGTCTCTACCTTTACTGCTTCATACACTGTACATACATGTAAGTGTACATGTACATGTATCCTGTACACATAGCATGTGTGACTACAGTAACAGAAGCCCGGCCAAATATTCAAGGCCCCCATACATTCTTGAAAAGATCATCTGAATTAAAGGTTGTCATTTGGTCAACATTTCTATAGTCGTTTGGCCAATGTTTCTAGTCTATCTCTTAGCTGCCGGAGATGTCCTAATTTGGCTCTTCTCTGTGAATGCTAGAAATAAGACAGAGAGAAATAGGAAACGAGTTAAAAGCAATCAACAATATCTAGAAGATTCGGTTGATTATCTTGTGGTTTTTTTTTTAAGGAGGTTTTTTTTTTTAATGCTAAGAAACATTTAGTGCTTCAATAATGCTTTGAAACTGCCTCCATTATGTTTCACGATTTCCTTCAAATTTTCAATCTTGGACACTGGTACATTTATTTGTCTTGTCTGAACAGCTTATAATCTGGAAATGACAGAATTTTTTTTTCAGGGGCAATATTTGATTTGGGAAGTTAATAAATTTTTGTGCTGGTTTTGACCAGCATAGTTCACACTCACTTCCACCCAAAGTTATCTCATCTTACATTTTTACCCAGCATCAAATTATGTCAAGTGTACATGTGCATGTGTATAGGATTAAAATCATATCAGAATGAACGCTTTCAAATTTGATAAAAAATGTTTTTATTTCTGTGCAATGCGTAATATAAGATTTCACCACACCTTAATTTCAGCGACATTAGGATCAGCACCGTGCATGCACCTTGTGTGAATACATCATACAGATGCGAGCAGAGACGACCGGCCATCAAAGCCCATGCTAGACTTGTGCAAGTCTATGTTGCCCTTTTGGCACTCAGTAACCGCAGTCCCGGCAGTCCTCAGCTTCCTCGTCATTATGCGTGCATCACTGAAGCTGAATGCAATTTGGTTTAGAGCAGACTGCATCCAGCACAGAATAAAAAAAAAGATCCCAATTAATGCAGTATCTCTCTGCAGCTGTAACGAATTGAAGATAACCATGGTAGTAATGAGACTACAGTACAGTACCTTCATGTATTCATCACATTATTACCTACGGAAGAGATAAACCATGTGCTTAACGATTACCCTCTGAAACTTGAAAAATTTGCGTTTCTACTCATAATGCACTATTTTTTTCTCTGCAATATTTCTAGCCACAGAAATTTCTGGTGTCATTGAAATTAATTCTTTTGAACTTGCATCTATTCTATTTCCCCTTGAAATAATAATTCCAAATTTGCAGCTGTTCTAAATGACAATGAAATGTATAAATTTTACAGCTTTAAATAGGAAAGTGTTCACCTTTATACTGCAAATTAAGAGCCAAAGTAATATGCCTCAGAGTCAGAGTCCTTTCAAATATTCCAGAAGACGGTTTCTTTCATAATGTAACTTCTTCTTTGCCAAGGGGAACAAGGCCAAGTGCTTTGATAAGATGCAGTTTTCTGGAACATGAGAGGATATTGGAGGGAATAGTCCCACAAAAGTACATGTAGGCCTTTGTAAAAGTAGGCCAACATTGTTGTTTAAAAAAGAGCTATAATAGTGAATGACTGCTGTAATGGACAATTTCTGTTGATCCTGCCGTGTTTGTTATACTGGCGTTCTACTGTTGAAGTTTGAATAAATTTAGCAAGAAGCTAAATTTATAGGATGAAAATAAACTAATACCATGGACTTCCCTAATGCCTAATGACTGCATTTGCCACCTAGTTATTTTCAAATGCTCAAAATGAAATGAAACACCCAGGTTTTTTATTGCAAGCTGAATTTACACATTGAAACATTCTATTTTCAATTTTAGGGTAAACCTGCTGTCGGGTTTGTAATTCATTGTCATTATGGGCTTTCTATGTATACAAACTTTACAAGTAATGTTATCAACACAGTACTTCAATTGTGTTCACTATTACATTGTACATGTAGGCTTACATGTACAATGTTAAATCCATGAGTTAAATTTATACATGTATTGTACAAGACTGCATAATCACATGATTTTTAATGGCCTGGCTCCATTCGGTTCAACATGTTCAAGGCTTAATGGTTTATTATGTCATGACGTGTTTTATTATTCTCTCATGATTGTGTTAATCGAACCGTGAAACCTTAAACAGGTTCCAGAGCACATTGCATTGAATATGTCACACACGTAAAATACATACATACACACATACATACATGTACATGTACATGTATTAACACATTCTTGCATGAAGTTCAACATTTTTGTGTTTGTGTCAACAATACGTCTAGTTTCCACTTTGTGCGTCATGCCAGTATGGGAACTGTATGATGTCAATGATGTGTGGGCGGGTTTGTACAGTTGTAATTTAACTTAGTCTGAAGAAATGGCTGCATATGGCACATGTAACTGTACATACTGCACTGTACACACACTACTGTATGTACAATGTACACTGTACAAGTGTACATGTACATGTACTGTACATGTACATGTACACATACTGTACTTGCATGTGTACGTTTACATTGGCAAAAACATGCACATTCATTGCCCAGTTGAACAAAACAACAAAGTTGAACAAACAAACAAACTGCATTTTTGAGAAATGAGTGTACCAGGAACTTGTGAACCACTTTCAGTTTGTAATCTTACACTGTATAATGATGCTACACAACCAGGTTTTCTTAACTTGGACTGTTTGACAACATTTCTTTAATAACTTGAAAACACACCAGATAGTTTGCACTGAATTAGAGCTGAAATAGCGCTCAATAAGTTTGTATCCCCCTGTCTTTGTAGCCGGTTGATTTATAATTTTACAGTGCTTTGTGGTGTGACATCCATGTGTGACATTTACATGTAAATAATGTATGTATACATGTGTATAGTAAATAATGTACAGTTGAACAGGCACTATACCGAACATTTGGCTGCAGCAATGTACTGAACATCATTCTTGGCTCCCAACTTTTGTGTGCAAAACATAAATGTCCCCAACATTGTTGTTTAAAATTTAAATGTATAACAAAAGAACACTATCTATAGGCCTAATGGACAATATCTACTGATCTTGCCGTGTTTGTTATAGCAGTGTTCCACTGTAATAAAGCAAAATCTGTGAACATTTGTTGCAGTATTAAATTTTACACGTACATGTATGTATGAGATGTCCAAAATACAAATCACAGTTGATTCATGTGTATATGTACATTATTTGACAATTGATTTAACTTTTAGATTAATGTTTTGTGAAACTGAAATCCTGTCCATACATGTGTAGGTCACTACCTTTTTGTGAGGGTCAGTGTACATGTATTTCTCATTCCACTGGCCCTGCTTGGCCTCTGGCCAAAATCCAAGTGAATTTGACCCTTGTGAATGATATTCACATGGGGTATTCTGACACTGCACTGCTACAGTGTTTTAATAGTGATAGCCTTTTTGTCACAGTTACTAACGTTATCGTTGACCAGCATTTTGTCTTTGTGAGGTTGCGTGTTTCTATCAGTGTCATGGTTTTTTTATTTTAGCTTGTGACCAAGTCAGGTCAATGCCGTACATGTAAATTGATTTCATGCCCTCTGCATTTTATTGGCCTGTTGGTTTTAATAAGCACTACAGATTGCGATCTCGATATTATAAGTGATCCTTGTTCGTTGGTTCCGGATGGAGTGAATGGACGGTTTGATCATGCAGGAAGCTTCCTCCATGGTTTGATTAACCGATTCCAGTTGCGTACAATAGGCCTAGGCCTATATTGTGCAAAACAAACAGGGCCAATGCATGAAATTCCTGTTCATTGCAATAGTACATGCACATATGCAGTACGTGTACAGCCATGTGGATTTTGTCATTGGTTGTGTACAGTGCTATGATTGATTAGTGAAACATCCAGTATTTATTAAATATTACATGTACAGTGTAGCTATTTTTTTTTCATTAAGCAGTTGCTGTACAGTATTCCCATAGTGTGTTTCATATGTGTCATACAGTGACTCAGAATGTGTTGTCACTGTGTGGTTTTAGAGGTCAGTTTGTTCTAAAGCCGAGGAAGGGGCCCTGTAGAAATTACCCATTTCGTTACCCTCGTTGAATCTTACACTAGTACGGTATGAGGTACCCACAGTGGCAATATTTCAAATTTACTTCAACTAAGTAAGGAAAACAATTAAATCAATCCAAACACCAAAAAGCTACCTTAGAGCCCTGCCTAAATTTCTATACATGTACATTTGTTTTCATTTTGGAAACATTTCACTCAAAATCGAAAATGAAAAAGTGAAAAACAGGTTACATGTAACATTGAATTTGTTACGTGTACATCTGATGATAGAATTGGAATACTGGTAGTGGTACACGTTATGATATACACATGTACATCACTTAAGACTCATGCATGTACATTTAGTGTAATTATTGCTTTAATATGCGTACCAATACAATTTATTCGTAAGTTTTTTCTAATTAAATATCCGGCCTATTATGTAAATGAACCATGTACTGAAAAGATTCTTTTATTTTCAGTTTTGTTGTGCACAATTCAATAAAGAATCACGATTGTCCACTCACTGATCTTTCTTCTTGCCCAATCCCCATAAATAAAAAGAAAAATGGCAAAAACGGATGAAATTTCCATCGAATTGTGTGGAATCAATCACGCATGATGTACATGTACATATGTACACATGTGTCTTCAAGGCTAGAAATACATATTGTTGTTATGTAATAATAATACACCCATCGGTCTACAGTCTACACCGTATACTTGCACAGTGTGGCTCACAAAATAATGTTATTTACACATTTATTGCATTCACCTGGCCACGCCAGCTGGTCAATTCCTATATTGTGCATTTTTGACATATTTCTTTCTATTTTTCTTCGTCTTGCTTGGTTTAAAAAAAATATTTATTGTGAATAGTCATTGGAATTGTTTGGTTTGCTTTTCCTTACTAAGTAGGTTCTAGCCTTGCGCATTGATCGTGCACTCTAACTGTACATGTATGCCATATTTTTTTCAGCCAGCGTAACACATGCCACAGATTTTTGGCCACTTAAATGTTGTTTTTGTTTAATACTCTTACAGATTTGCTGCTTTGACATTTAACGGCACAGAGTTGTGATTCACTTACAGCCTTGAGGAAAATACAGTTTCCCTTAAGAAGGTAACAAGCATGCATAAATACCCATGTACATAGCATAAGTGTATAGCTTACAATGTTCATACATGTGTACACGTATACAGCCTGTTGGGTTTTTTGTTTGCCTGTCCGTGTCTGTGCATCAGTCCGGCTGTCCGGCCGTCCTTCAAGTTTTTTAGTTTGTTGGGGTGTTTGTTTGTTTGTTTGTTTGTTGGCTTGTTTTTGTGAATGTTTCACTTGGATACAAACTACATGTAGTCTCTGTACTAAAGTATTATGTACTGTACATGTACATGTACAGTTTGCAAATGCACAGTTTGTGGTAATTGTTGAGAATATTTGTTTTTGTCATGTTTGTCCTGATTGGTTGCATTCGTTTAGCTAACACGGGTCAGCCCTTACTGGGAATGGTCGTGTTATACTGCACAAAACAAGCGAGAGAATGGGGGACGAGGTTGACTGGTATCTACCCGGGGGAGCTAAACGAATGCACCCAAAAGGGTGATTGGCAGGTTTGATTCCGGTTGGAATTGAATTACATGGGACAACTTTCCCTTCTGTAGAGTCAATTCCCCCTTTGTTGTAGGCCATTTAACATACATGATCTGAAGACATAGGGCCTGTTTTGTTTTTGGCATCAGTGATCTTGCAGCTCCACATCCAATGCAGTATACGCTAAAATGGGATCCGGATCAGCAGGATCACTGATCTTGTGCCTGAAACAAATGGGCACAAAGATTTGGCCGTTATCCAAACCATAGTCCTAAAGGAAAACCTGGAATTAGATAACACACCATGGCAATGGCAGTGTAGTCAATGTAGATATCTGCCCAGGATTAAAAGCATTCCTACATGTTCAACGTACAGTGACCATTGATGCAGAAACCAGACTTCCACCTAGTGTACATGTATAATGTCATTTTTGATCATTCCCCTATCTCCTTAAAAGTCACAGGCGTCTAGACCCTCTCACTGAATTTTCCTTTTGTTAAAATGTTCATCCTCTGTCCTTCTTGTCGTCCCTGTTGCAGCGACCATGGCAAGTTCTCAGCAAAACAAGGGACACTTCCACATGTACAAGAACAAGGCGCTTAATCTAGACGAGCTGAGGAAACGTCGGGAAGAGGAAGGAGTCCAGCTCCGCAAACAGAAACGGGAAGAACAGGTACATGAACATGAACAGTCCGAGCTGTTGTTGTTGTTTTTCCTTTCCCACCAACCCCGGCCCAAAATACCAAATAACCAGCAGCTTGACCGAGTTTCCATTTTTAGCTGCCAGCTTCACGTAGCAAATCAATATCCTCACTTTCTAGATGGAACGGGATTTATAGAAGATTTAACCTGATTTGGTGTGCATGCGTAGGATTTGATGTTTCGTATGGCGCGAGTGATGGTTAGCGCGGGGCTTGAACTGCACCAAAGGCAGTTTAGGCATTGCCCAGCGTGCATATTGAGCAGGGTGTTTGATTTTAAAGTGGAAATTAGTTTTTCCCCCTTTTTGCTGAAACAAATAAAGAAATGAACTGATTTTGTGTCTGTTTTTGTTAAAGGTTTTTTCTAAATAGTGTGTATGACGGGTGGCCAGTTATTGTGGTTATTACTCAAGAGAGTAATGAAGCCATTTACATGTACAGTGTACATGTAGTTCAATTGGTCATTTGCCTCTATTGCTGCTGGTCATTAATCCTCACTGCTCCCGGTCATTGCATTAGTCCTAACTCCAATTGTTCTAGTATGTTTGAGATTCTCTGCCATTAAAAAGGCCCCTAATCAGAAAAAAAAATTATTTCCT
This sequence comes from Astropecten irregularis, assembly GCA_963971285.1. Classification (NCBI taxonomy): domain Eukaryota; kingdom Metazoa; phylum Echinodermata; class Asteroidea; order Paxillosida; family Astropectinidae; genus Astropecten; species Astropecten irregularis. Next base: position 63,929 of record CAXARH010000097.1, on the reverse strand, counting down.
GTTCCATTCAAGAATGAAGTACATGTACACATGTATACATGTAAAAGACTAAGTAAGCTGGCATTAGTATTTGAAATGGATTTATGATTTGGGCATTAATTCTCAATTGGTACTAATGTCCAGCCAGGGGTCGATTTCACCAAACTCTTCGTAACTTGCTACTGTATCCTTCCTAGGAATTTAATGCATTGCAGTCCTACATAGGATGGCCCCCTATGATGGGTTATCCTTCGTAACTCGAATTACGATCGATCACAGGGTTTCGTGAAATCAACTGGTACCCCAGGGCTGTTTAGCATAACCCAGGGGCCATTTTCATAAAAAAACAATTGCTTAAAAAAACATGGAAATGTCTTCCTTGATCAAACAGGATTACCAACCAAATGTTCATGTGATGTTCACTGCTTTTGACTTGTATTCGGCCATTTTTTTCTGCTTGCATAATGTTCACAAGGAGTTTTTGCTGGCGTACAAGTTTCATAATTTACCAAGGATTTTCATGCTTTAAAAGCAAATTTTGGTGCTTAAGCAGCTCTATGAATTTGGCCCCTGGTCAAAACCTGATCTCATAGTGAAATCAGGCATGATCCAGTAAGGTTATGTAACGCTGCAGGTTGAGGTCACTTCTCCATCATAACAAGCTGTGAAATGTCAAATTGGATTTATGAGTTGGACATTCCTTCTCAATTGGTATTAATGTCCGGCCAGTGCTGTTCCCCTAGTATTCATTTAACCAGGGGCTAATTTAACGGCACTGCTTATGGCTTAGCACAAAAAATTTGCTAAGCATGACATTTCTGTCTTAATATAAACAGGGTTAACAACCTAATTTCTATGTGGTGTACAGTATATCCCTTGTAATTGTTCTTTGGCTGTTTTTCGCTGACCATGAATATCAAATGTAATTTTTATTGGTAGTTTTTTTTACTGGGCAAGACATTTTTGTGCTAAGTAATTTTTTTGTACTTAGCACTAGCTCCATGAAATTGGCCCCAGGTTGGAACTTGATAGTGAAATCTGGCATGCTCCAGTAAGGTTATGTAACCCTGTAGGCTGTGGTCACTTCTCCATCATTATAAACTGAAATGTCAAATTGGATTTTTTTACGGTCACTGAGGCCAGAGAGGGGGTGGGTGGGGGGGGGACAGTGAAGCTTAAGTGTCCTTAGAGTGACCTCATTGAAGGTCAGTTCCAGTATGAGAATGTCACAACAGCTTGCACCATTGAACGATTGTGTCTTTATTACTCAAAATCATGCGTGCAGTCAGCCGTGCATATTTGCCTCCAATGGGCTTTGTTCTGCTTGTACATGTAGCTATCTAAGGTTTGTCACTGCATGGTTGATCTATACACATCTCTTTGCAAGATTGGAATTCTAAAATAGTATTGACGTACATAGTCACATCTGATTGGTTTCTGTACCATTCGGATTCATGGATTCACGGTTGGACGCACACATTGAAATTGTGTAAAATATGTTTTCTACATTGACTCCACAAACACTACAGATTCCAGGAATCTGAAAAAAGTGTAACTTTAATTCTACATATTTGTAACGCAAATAAAAAATTTTGTATGCCTTTTGTATCATCCTGATCATGCTGATTGACTCAAAAAATTGCTATCTTTCGTTCTTCGGTACATTAGGCTTACAATTTACATGTAGGTATACTCATCTTCTAAGGAGATTACATGGACAACTTGTGCAAGAAAATAATTATAGCCAATCAATACAATCTGAAAAGTGCATGAAAAACGTAATGCAAGTAACCATGGAATTTCCCATTTGAGTAATTGCATGAACCTTACTGAAAAGATATAAAACATTTTCATCCATTTTTTTATTATGCATTTGAAGCTTCTCTCTTGTCTTGATTTGACATCAAATTCCTCTTTTGTTTAATATTACATTTTTAATTTCTAGTTCTCTTTTTTTCCATCTTGTGCTTTCCCAGCTTTTCAAGAGGCGAAATGTTGAGAATATACTGGAGACGGAATCTTCTCTCCAAGACAATCTCATTACCTCAACACAGGTAGGCTACATGAGCTATGATACACTAGCCTGAGACATAGGGCCTCTACGAAACGGAGGCTCAGGCTCCGTCTCTGTCTCAGGCTCCGTCTCAAGCTCCGGCTCTATTTCGTGAATCCATTCTGAATTGAATCTAAATCTGAATTTCTGAAATAACGGGTATGAAAATAGAGGTTTTTTTCAAACATTTTGGCTGCGGTTCTGAAGTAGATTCTCTGGTTTGAAATTGGGAAAGCAGCTTCAGCTTCAATGAAAAACCACAACCTATATTTTCAGCATTATGTCAGAGCTGGAGCCTGACCCTAAGCATCCGTTTTGTTAACGCCCATAGAAAGACATAACTGTGACTTGGAGGGTCCCATACTTGGAAACAACATGGCCGACATCAGTGCACAGAGTGGCTTGGCCCACAGTACTGCTCGCTTACACTGTATACACATGATGGCCAGCCATTTTGTTTCCAAACTCCGAAATTGTCAGAATTTTCTTTGTCAGTGGCTCTTTCCCAGTCACAATGGGAGACTTTGGAAAACTGGTCTTCAAGTCAACAGCGCACACGCACATAATTGTGAGCATGCGCTCGTTGTTTTGCGCACACTTTGCGCTGTTGACTAGAAGACCGGTTCTCCAAAGACTCCCATTACATTTTCGTTTCTGATAACTGCATAAAAGATCCATGCTTATGTCTGCGTTTCCATGACAACTTTCTCTTGGATTGCTTAAATTTCCCTCAATTGTTAATTTTTTTTTGTAATTCAGGGCTTTGTGAGTTCGGATATGGTGCAAGCGCTCATGAGTGAAGATGTAACTCAGCAACTGGCTGCTACGCAAAAATTTAGGAAGTTACTTTCAAAAGGTGAGATTTAGACGAGTCAAAATTTTGTCTGGAAAATTTACTATATATTCATTTTCCTCTGTGAAGATTTGACCAGACTTCCTGTCCTATGCTGGCTAGGTCTTTTCTTCCCTTATACTCTGGCAATCTGAGCTCAATGTACACGAAAAAAGGATTGCCAATTGTTTTGTACATGTAGGCAAATGACCGCCTGTTGAATGCAAGCTGTGATATGCTAATTAGTAGGAGGAGTTAAGATGGATCTCATGAATTATTCATTTGTAGAGCCTAACCCGCCCATTGATGAGGTCATCCACACTGGAATTGTCCCCAGATTTGTTGAATTTCTACACAACAACAGCAACAGCAATCTACAGGTAAAGATCTATGTAATCAAGGAGCATGACCAATTGGGGGAAACCTCCCAAATTAATATTCCTCATTTTGAGGAGGTTTTCTTTGTTTGTTTAAAGGTAGTATCATAATTTGGTAAGAAACCAAAACAGAAATGTTCACAAATTTACGTCTAACTTACAGGGTATGAAGATGGTGTTGGTAGAAACATATCGTTAAAATTTAAAATGGTGTATATACCCAGAAAATAGTAAAACAACGACCGAAAATCTTTTTGGTCTTTTAAAATATCTAAAATAAAAGAGAAAATATTTAAGAAATACTGTGTCTGTTTTTCACTGTTTTCTCAAAAAGTGGGCACCGTAAGGGACTGAAATTTTCACAGATGACTGTAACTGTATCTTTCTTGATATTTTTGCCCATGAATCTGTATTTCTTTGATAATATTCGAAGTATGATATTACCTTTAAGTGTTTTTTTCCCAGTTTTTGACCACCCCCAGAATATTAACATGTTGAACGTTTTTAATAATGGCAAGTACCACTCATAATTTGTTCCTTCCTACTTTAATTCTTATTTTCTGTGCTTTGTGGGATTTTAGTTTGAAGCTGCCTGGGTTTTGACCAACATAGCATCGGGAACTTCGCTGCAGACACGGTGCGTCATAGAGGCTGGGGCTGTCCCGCTATTCATCCAGTTGCTCAACTCTGAGTTTGAAGATGTACAAGAGCAGGTGGGTATTGACTATTCAAAGCTCAAGACTCGATGAGTGTGTGGCCAGTTAAGACCAAAGATTATATAGCGCTACATGCAAGATGGGGAACTCCCCCTGAAAAGTGTAATCGCCATGGGCGCCATGATGGTGTTGGATGGGCGCTCCACGTACGGAGTTTCCATAGCATGATATGAGCGACTTCCAAAAGTAGGTCCTGAAAACCACCAAAAATCGCCATTTTCATATTCAACTGCTTCACATCAATGTCAAATATTTCTATTTGCAATAAACAATAGGTTTTAATCGAATCCGGGCCAAAATTTTGCCTAACACTCCTCTTTTCTTTGATAAAGTGTCCAGCCTCCATATGTCCCGTGTACAAACTACTCACAAGTTGCACACCAAAATGGCGGATCGTGTATAATTTGTATGGAGAATGACGACCTCCATACCAATTACCACGCGCCCTATGGTCAGTTATCCATCTTGCACGTAGCGCTATATAATCTTTGATGAAGACTTCCCTGTGAAGTTCCAATGATAATAATAAATAAAGCATTTATAATGCGTCATATATGTAGACGAACTATTCATAGGCGCAGAGGGAAAAGGAAAGATGAAATGGAAACTTAGGGAGAAGGATGCAAAAACATACAATCTAACGAAAATAAAGTGAGAACATACGGGACTTCAGATCTGACTTGAATGTATCTAAGGATTCTTTTGATCGGATCCGCAGTGGAAGAGCGTTCCACAGAAGTGGGGCTGAACACGAGAAAGCCTTTTCTCCGAGCAAGGATGAAGTTCTGGGGACGGTTAACTGTCTTGAATTTGTAGAGCAGAAATAAAACAAGACATCCTGAAATGTACAGCAAACTCTTCGCACCACTCTTTGCCGTGTTTGTTGTATTGGAATGGTACTATAACGAACATGGTGGGATGCACAGATATTGTCCGTTATATAGTGGTCATTCCTTAAAGTTATTTAAAGAATCATATTTGATATGTTTTGTACACAAACATTGGGAGTCAAGGATGACGTTCTGTATACAGTAATCCGAGCACACGGTTTTGAATGGCGCCCTCTTTTGATTAAACGGGCTGAGTCCGAACGGGCTGAGCATACGCGAACCTACAGGGGACGGTGCAAGCCTCTCCACCCTAACAGGAACCCTCAAGCCTGTTTCTTATCATATTGTACCTAATGCAAACTGACTTTTGTTTTGATTCTGTTGCTAGGCTGTCTGGGCGCTAGGCAACATCGCAGGCGATAGCCCCGACTGCAGAGATTTCGTGATTGATAGTGGAATCATCATGCCCTTATTGCAGTAAGTCACATCAGCTGTCATTTGTCATGTTGTACAAAAGCCTGGTACGGACTGTTTTAGGGAAAGTGAATGTGAATTTTGTAATGTGAAGCAAAATTTGACCTGATAAACTTACAACGGGTTTGTAAGTGATGTAATAATGTGCTTCAATCTCTGTGAAATTCCCTTTCTTCACGTGTGTTGCTTTAAAGAAGCACAAGACATCCAAATTTTATTTTGCATTTCACACAATTCTTGTGTAGATTGCACTGATGATCATTTACAATCTTTGACAGAGCCCCTGACCCCATGCAACGATGATTGTGCATAATTATTGCCTGGAAGTATGCAGCAGTCTGTATTTTCACTAGTTAACAGTAAACAGATAATATGCTCTGTGGACATTTTTCTTTATAATTTGGATTGATTGATATGTGGTTGTTTTTGTGGGTTTTTTCTGACAGATTATTGGCAAAATCCAACAAGCTATCCATGACCAGAAATGCTGTATGGGCGCTGTCCAACCTGTGCCGAGGAAAGAACCCACCGCCAAACTTTGATAAGGTAAGATACCTGACCGATGGTGTTTTCCCCTGAATATGGACCAACAAAGGGCCTGTTTGTTTAACGCCCGGGATCCCAGTTTTTGGGATCCACGCCCTATGCTTGGTGTTCACTCTTCATGACTTAATTTTGGGAACTCAAAAATACATTGTGTTATGTTAAGGCTACATGTAGGTTCGTAGGATTTGAAGTTTTTGCGTGGTGGAGAGACTAGAATGATTAAGACTTGCGGAGGCACCGTGTATGACTCTGTCTCTCCTGAGGACAACTAGAGCACACTAGTCGAAACGTGGAGAATTTACTCTCATTGGTTATTTTCAGGACCACACATCTTCAAAGAAGTGTGTTATACATGGTGTCTCCGCGCAAGTCTTACTCATTCAAGGCTAGGTTCACAATATAGATATGCATTAAACACTTGTATATGGCTGGTGCTCTGCTCACATGTTCCATGTGCACAACGATGGCTTGGAATACATGATTATGTAATTTGTGCTTCCCCAATGATGTCATTGCAGTGTTCTTGATGATCCACTGTATCATGGATACTTTGGCAGATAAGCTCGAATACGTAAGATAAATGCATTGTAGGTCAGTTAGCGCTATGATTTTAGATCTCTAAGACCAACCATCTGTGTAGACAGTCGGATAATCTCTTTTTCATACCCCCATGACGATCCCAGGTGAAGATGTGTCTACCAGTCCTGTCCCGTCTGCTATTCCACAACGACCAGGACGTCCTAGCCGATGCCTGCTGGGCCCTGTCCTACCTCTCAGATGGACCCAATGAGAAGATCCAGGCAGTGATAGACAGCGGAGTCTGCAGGAGATTGGTGGAGCTCCTTATGTGAGTCCCCGTTTCTTGGCATGTTCAAGAGACAACCACTCACCCCCTCCCCCTCCAACCAACCTCCAACCAAACCCACCCATGTGTGTTAACCTTAACACCTGCAATCCTGGACTCCCTATGTTATGGTTCCTCTTTTGTTTGGACAAACTGCTGTTTTTGGTAGCAGCTTCCATTGGTTTTGTACATGCTTTACAATCGTGGACATTTTTGGCGAGCTGCTGTGAAGAAGTGCGAGTCTATGTAATACCGATTTCCGTCCGGCCGTCCGCGTGAAATGTTAAAAAAAAATTTATTTGGATGAAAAGTTTTTTAGTGATTCATATTTTTGGAAATATAATCAAATTCATCTCTACAACCTCAAATTAGAGTTTATACTCCGGAAAGACAATAGAACATTTTTACAGCTTTGTTTTGTTTTTGTTTTTAATTCACTATCACGTTTGTAACTGCACGTAAGGCTGCAGCGAGTCATGACAGCTTCGCTGTTCTACTTTCCTTTTCCCTCACAAGAAAAAAAATTCAAAAAAGTACTGATGAATTCCTCCAAGCATTATCAAGGAAGGTTTTCCTTGATCTTTGTTGTTAATTTGGGTTCTTTTCGTTGCCTTTTTTGTCTTTTTAGGAATGCCTCACAGAGTGTTGTGTCTGCTGCCCTCAGAGCCGTTGGGAATATCGTCACAGGAGACGATGTACAAACACAGGTATGCAGCAGAGCAAACTCATCAAGATACAGTCAGAAATCCCCCACAGAACATCCACTTATGCCACCTGGGGCCGATTTCACCAAGCACTAAGATTGATCTCAAGTGTGAATTCATCTTATAATTGCTAGGCAACGTGTGATGTCACAATATAAATCACTATGGTGATACTGAACAACTCATCTTGAGATTAATCTTAGTGCTTTGTGAAATCCAGCCCTGTGATTACTCTACTCTGACTAGTCTACAAGGATTCTGGCATTAGATATTTTCGAACAAAATCTAAAAGAAATCATCAAGGTTATTTTGAAAATAACATCATGAAATTAAAGGGAAACTGACTGGGTTTATGTGAAGTCACAAAGAGGTAAATAAAGAAATATTGAATGGAACGGCTTCGAATCTGCAACCACCGGAATGCTGACCAATGCAGTATTCCTTGGTGTGCATGTTCGAATCCCGTTCCAGATAGTTTTTCTTTGTTCAACTTTGAATGACTAAAGGTTATTTTTATTCAAATAAAGTGACGGTTGCGTTAAAAACATGAACTATGTGAATGATCAAAAGTTATTCCGTTTACGTTTTTTTGCGTTCTTTTTGACTAGATCATCCTGAACTGTTCAGCCCTGCCCTACCTCATGCATCTACTGAGTAGTCCTAAGGAGTCCATCCGTAAAGAGGCTTGCTGGACGATATCAAACATTACTGCCGGCAACCGACAGCAGATCCAGGTAGGTCAGGTCGGGGTCTGGTTTCATGACATTGCTGAAGATTCTGTCCTCACAAGGTGCAATTTGTGTCTAATGGGAGACTTTTGAGAATCTGTCTTCATGTCAACGGCGCACTTGCACGCAATTGTGAGCATGCGCGCGCATGTGCACAATTGTGTGGGCATGCGCTGTTGACATGAAGACCGATTCTCAAAAGTCTCCCATTCATGTGGCGTAGATTCGGTGCTGATGGAAGCTGAAGATTCTGCTCTGAGGAGATGCTATTTGTGTGTAAATTTCTCGCTTGTCGTGCAAGTATAGAAATTCAGTGCTAACCCTGTAAGCTCCTAGTCTATGTGATAGACACACTCGCCGTACAGCTAACAAGCGTCAGTGGGCATCTATTATCATACCGTTTGACGAGCGTGTTTATCACGGGTGTTGTATGCTGAGACAGTCATGTATGACTTACTGTAGTGGCCATTTACTTGGAGGTTTGTGAGAAAAACCTCACTGAAACGAGTTAAAGTCAGTGCCTACTTGAAGCCATAATTGATAAGACTGCTACGTCTGGCCCAAGATGTACAGTACATGTCCATATTTTTGTCGTAATTTTGTCATGAAGTTGTAATGTATGAAGTCGTAACATTCAAAGCACATCCTCTTTCCTAATAGTGTGTCATCGATGCCAACATCATTCCTGCTCTGGTGGACGTTCTTGGGAAGGCGGAGTTCAAGACGAGAAAAGAGGCGGCCTGGGCAATCACCAACGCCACGTCAGGAGGCAGCCCCGAGCAGATCAGGTACGCCCTCTCAAAGAAAGCTGTGCAGAATTCAAACCTCAGACCTCTTGGTCTTGCGGAGTTCGCAAGTTGGAATCCTGCTTGAGTCAGTTTTTCTTGACACCTTTTAATGACAGTTTTAGAAAAGTGGCTTAAGCTTACAAATTTTGGCTTAGCAGGTGTGGGTCACCAGCTACAATCTTTAGCAGTATTCATTGCTTTTCACCGGTTCTCTGTGGTATTTGCACTAATACCTTGAAACGTTTGCTGAAATGCTTAATAAATCTCCTGAGTGAAACATGTAAAAAAAAGTTTCATTCTGCTGTTTGGCTTCAGTGTCTCCAAAGTCTCCCATTGGCTAAGCCATCCATTGATCATAACTTTATACATATTCATGAACTTATCTCAGTATTTGATTGGCTATAATCGCCTTGGTTTGTATGTGTGTGTAGATTCATCGTGGATCACAACTGCATCCCTCCTCTTTGCGATCTCCTGAACGTGATGGACCCTAAGATAGTCCACGTGGCCCTAAACGGCCTGGAGAACATTCTCAAACTAGGAGAGCTGGATTCCAAGGCCTTGGGCACCCAGAACCAATGCGCTCTCATTGTTGAACATTGCCAAGGTGGGTATATCCTTCTTGTAACTGTCTAAACGTTGACTGTATACTTAGAAATCTATTCAATTGCACTGTGGAGAGACCAAGGGTCTTGTTTTCGAATGAGGGACTGGTTTCTGTACACAGTAGGGGTGGAAGCATTAACTGTTGCCTTGTTGTGTACAAGGTACCTCTTCCAAATCTGTTTGTAGTGTGAAGAGACCATCACTCATGTTTTTTTGTTGTGTCAGGAACTGGTTTCTCAACACTGTAGGCTCATTAATTGCTGCCTTGCTGTGGACCAGGGGTCTTTACGAAACCAGGCTTGAAGCTAGGCTTGGAATTTATTGTGCTACCACCGTTTTGTGTCCTGAATGAAATGAAGGACTTGAGATACATGGCAAAGCTGGAGCCTTTCGCCAGCTTTGTCATGTGGCCCAATCTCTTCATTTCATTTTGTGGTCCTCAGATCAAATGGCTGTATCGAAATGAGTCCCAAACCTAGCATAAAGCCAGGTTTTGTAAAGGCCCATTGTTCCCTTTCCAGTACTACTTGTACTGTGAAGAGACCGTCAGTCTTGTTTTTGTGCCGAAGGAACTGGTTTCTCCACACTGTTGGCCCATCAATTGCTGCCTTGCTGTGGACTAGGTGCCCCTTCCAGTCCTATTTGCACTGAGAAGAGACCATCAGTCTTGTTTCAGTTTGTGGGACTGATTTCTCCACACCACATAAGCAGAGGCATGAATTACCTCTGCTGTGGACCATGTGTTCCTTCCAGTCCTACACTCATTGACACTCCCTATGTACATTAAATTGATGTCATATCAGTTAGGTGCTTGTGGCAAGAAGTCAGAAGAATGTAGCTCATCAGCTACTAGCTTTTCATTGTATTATCATTATTTTCCCTTAAAGGTAGTATCATACTTTGGTAAGAAACCAAAACAGAAATGTTCACAGATTTACATATAACTAAAAAGGTATGAAGATGATGGTGGTAGAAACATACCGTTAAAATGTTTCCGCTTGAAATGATGTATTTGTCCAGAAATTAGTAATTCAACTACCAAAAATCTTTTTGATCTTTTAAAAGATACAAAAAAACAGAGAAAAGACTTAAGAAATACTGTGGCTGTTTCCACTGTTTTCTCAAAAAGTGGGCAACATATGGGAATGAACTTTTCACAGATGACTGTTACTGTACATCTGTCTTGATATTTTTTGCCCATGAATCTGTATTTCTTTGATAAAAACCAAAGTATGATATTACCTTTAAGATGAGAGTAAGGTGAACTCAATGTTTATTGAGGCCTATGCAATGATATTGTGTCCTTTAAGCATGAGAAATGGGTTTCTCCCCACTATGTAGCAGTAAAGAGATTAATTTGACCATACATGGCATAAGAAATTTGCCTCCAAAACTAAATTGTGTTTCCTCCTCCTTCCTAGGTGTGGACAAGATTGAGTTCCTGCAGTCGCATGAGAACCAGGAGATCTACCAGAAGGCCTTTGACATCATCGACCGTTACTTTGGCAGCGAGGAGGAAGACACCAAGCTGGCCCCCAAGATCGCCGAGAACGCCGAGGTCTTTGAGTTTGGCCCCCAGGAGAACATCGAGGACCTCCAGTTCTGAAAAAACAAAAACGTGGTATGGGAGACTTCTTAATGAGCGAGTTCTGAATGGACGAGTTTGAGGCATGTTTGTTGTTTTATTTGGGGGGTCGGGTGGGGTGGGTTTTTGTGGGAGAAGTTTTAAGTGTTGTCGAAGAGGGAGAAAGTTTATAACTGAATCTGTGAATACTTAGCATCTTCATCGCCGAAACCTTTCGTGCTGTAATCCAGATTCTTATTTCAGAATCTGTTCTCTTCCCAAGCGTACATCAAAACGTCTCCCTGAAAGAAAAAGGGTTCTGTTCATCTGTAACCAACCCTTCATCTCTCGGTGAACTTTGTGGTTTAGCAAACTCCAAAAAAAAAATGCCTTTTGGAATGTTACTATTATGAACCGTCTTTGATGAGAACTCTGTTTTATGCTGTATCATTCGTCACGAAGAGTCTTCATCGTGTGATAAATTAAAAACAGTGATTATGGAGTTTGAGTGATTCCGATAAAAAAAAATAAATCCCGAAACATTTCTGGGTGTTTAAAGTTACATGAGTGAGTGTGAAATAACTGTCTGTGAACGATGCGTTTGAGAATTCAATCTTAAAGGAATGAACCAGAGACTGCGTTGTGAATGAAATTTTCCTTTAAAAAAAACAACGTTGAGAACTCTGAAATCTTAAGGATCTGCACGCACAGAGCCCAAGTGATGAGAATAGTAGAAATGCGATGCGCCATTGCAGGCAAACTTTAATCAGAATTTAGAAAATGCAGGACCGGGGACTCCTTGCTTCCAAGCTTGGTAGACTGTGGCAAATTGATGTCGGGGGCCGGGGTAAAGACAACGGGTCGATAGTTTGAGAGTGAGAGATGAAGTGAATCCTCCATGAAAGACCGAGTGAGTGTGCGAGAGAGAGAGCGAGAGAAAGAGCATTACCATGGCAATCAGAGACAAATAACACACACGTTTTATTTTGGACATTGAGAATGAAGTGCAGGTTTTTATTTTTCTCATTAATTAAAACAAAGAACTCAACAGGATCGTAGGTTCTTGTTGTAATTGCTTGAAATTAATTAACTGGCCTCAAAGTTAACAACTATCTGAAATGGTCGGAATAGAAAAGGGTGAAGATGTTTTGAAAACGGGACTAGTGCCTTTTTGACTTCAAATTTTATCAGGGTCTTCTGATGTTGGGGGAAAAAATTCGTGTTCGACAATTTTGAAGAGTTCAGAAGAATGTTATCTGACTTGGAATATGTTTGGGCCTACCCGTCGCACTGTGGGTGAAGGCAAGCGTTATATGGAGCTTGTAGGCCCCAACTTGGTCCAAGTCCACAGAATGTGCCATGTGGATACTTAAGGCGTTTAAGAAACGGAGAATCAAGCTCCGTCTCCATTTTGTGAATCCATTCTAAAATAACGGGTATCAAAAAGTATATTCTTTGGTTTGAAAAAGAAAACAGCTTCAGCTTCATTGAAAAACCACTACCTATATTTTCAGCATATGGATGACAGAGCCAGAGCCTGAGACTCTGTTTTGTAAACCTCCTAACTGTACCATGTTGTACTGTGATGGATGGAGGACTTCAGAGCCCAGGAATTGCATTACTTGATATGAGGCTTATCGGCTCAGAATATGCCACAAGGGTACTTCACAGATCACTTCCTGACATACAACTCAGGAAGGTCCTTAGCCCCAATGCCGGGGAGTGGATGTTAACGGCCAATTCATAATTACCTACGACAACTAAAAAGCCGTTCTTTTCTCGGACGAAAATGAGATTGTGGATTTTGGGTGGCTTGTCTGACACATGATGTGTATCTTCTCAGTAATGATAACATTTTTCCCTAAATTGTCTTGAAAACGAACCTCGCAAATTGTGATATTTAAAAAAAAAAATTGAAAAAAAAATTTGAGTGATTAAATGCTGCTGAAGGGATGAAAACCCCTAAATATCTTCTGAAGAAAAAACTTTTTTTACGAAGCGATATAAAAAGTAAATGATTAAACAAAAAAAATTGAAAAATTGTGAACAGGGAGAGAGAATGTTGCAAAAAAAGAAGTGATTATATGAAATTAGAAAAAAAAAATAAGAAAAACAAAAAAAAAATTGAAAAAAGATATTTTTAAAAAGAAAAAAAAAAAAAATACAATTATGAATATTCAACAGTGTGTGACATGAAGAGTTGAGTCGGAGGAGTTTTTTATGATGCGGGTCAAACCAGCTTTTTTGAGCGATTGTATGTTGTTTTTTTTGTATGTGTGTGTGTAAATTTGCTGTATAACAGTGCATTGTGCATTACATGTATATGTAGAGATTTTGAATGTTAGATAAAGTGTGAGATAGTGCCAGTTGCCCTTTTATATAGGTGGGGCTTCTGGGCAGATTGTCAGTGAATTGTGTGTATATTGCCCTCCAGATGAGCATTATTGCCCTTCCAGTGGGTCTATCGCCCTCTCGTGGGGTATATTGCCCTCCCAGTGGGTGTTTCGCTTACCCAGTGGGTATATAATATTGCCTTCTGGGAGGGTATATTGCCCTATCAGTGGGTATATTGCCCTCCCAGTCGTTATATTGCCCTCCCAAGGGGTACATATTGCCCTCCCAAAGGCATATAGTGCCCTTCCAGCAGGTGAAGAGCTGTGACATGGGGCAATACTGGGTTTGTAACTGGAATTGGAGGGATTACTGTTTGTGTGTCATGAGAATGTTACCCCTCTTGTGTCGTACTGTATATTGTCCCCACCAATGTGAACACACTCTATATATACCACATACATGTACATGTACCAGTGGTGTATATTGTTCTATAAATGTAAACAAGTCACCGTTACAAATATTTTCAACCTTTGCAATTCTGAAGGGAAGCCTTTTACAAGGCATACTGGTACTTGTCATATACCCCTATAATGATCTTGTTGCAGTATATTGCCCTCTCATCAGTGGGTATATTGCCCTCTATGTGGGTATATTTCACTCTCAGTTTGTATATTGCCCTCTCAGTGGGTATATTGCCCTCTCAGAGGGCATTTTGCCATCTTTGTGGGTACATGTACTGTATATTGCACTCTCATTGGGTATATTGCCCTCTTAGTGTGTACCGATATTATGTCCTTCCAAGGGATGTAGGCCTACTTTGCACATGTTGAGAACGTTTCCCTGGGCAAGTTGCTGGAGGGCATATAATCAGTGTTTTGTCTATCGTTGAACCACCCATGATATGATATTGCCCCATGAGAAATATGCCACCACTTGGTTTAACCCTGTTTATAGAGAGCGTGCACGTGACGTCACATGACAGCTTATTTTGGACGGCACACGTACGCATGCATGTCGCGTATGCGCATACGCGTACGTACCAGACAGCATCATTACATGCACGCACTTCTGCGTCTGCGTACGCGTCCGGTTGATTTGCAAGCTACGCGAACACATGTGGGTTACATACACTGTATGTACACGTTGTACAGCGTTGCTGTCCAAAATGGCGTCCTGATCACGTGACTCCACACCCTCTATATGTTACCCTGTATGCATATACCCACCAGGATTGTGTGTGCGTGATGGGTGATAGCTTCAGCAGTTTGTTATATTACCCACGGTTATAGCAGTATAATGCCCCAGTGGTACATGCATGTATATTCCCACCAGTAGCATATACTAGTATCTGCTATCCCTTTTCCCATTAAAATCCCTATTTCTGGGGTCTATATTGCAGGCCATAGCCCATCCTATCCCCCTATTTGATTTGAAAAAAAACAACAAAAATTTCCTTCTTAATAAATCTGTGTGAAGAAAGGAGTAAAAGTGGACAATGGAGTGAAAAAGCGTTGTGTGAAATGGCCAAATACTTTTGAGTTGTTTCTGATGTTATAATGTTTCCCTTTCCGTCGCCGACCGCTGGTTTTATTTTGCATTTACAACTGAAGCTTCAGTTGAAGAATTTGCTTCATGAGATGCTCAAGATGCATTGAGCATCCAAGCATTGAAATCTTTCCCGTTCGGCTGAATAAAATCTTTCTTTTTTTCGCTGTTAAGAAATCTAAAGTCAAATTTAAGCAGAAATGTTAACTTAATACTGAACAGCCCAGAGAGGCTAATACCAATATAGAGCTACACAACTAGTGGCATGAAAGTTCACCTTCCAAGCAAAATAATGCAAATTTAGTATTTATTTTGTAAGTTGCAGTTCCTTGTATAAAGTCCCATAACATGACTAGTTTCCATTATGTCGAAAAGAAGAGAACAAAATGGAATTGTATTACCTTAAAAGTTGAAAAATGTTCAACTTCATTGGCTTTTTTGTTCATTAATTTGGTCAGCAATACATAGTGTACTTTCTCATTGAAGGGTTAGTTCAAATTGGTTGTAAAATAGCTCTTATTTGGTAAATAATTCTGTTGGTATTTGTCAGGTTAAGGATATTTGTTTCTGAAGACGGAAACAGTTTATTTTGCCCTTTGCTGTGTAGGAGTGTGTTGCTATGCATGAAAGATCTGGCACCTAGACTCGTCTCCATAGTAAACATATGGAATGCTGTGATTGGTCTGTTGTACTCATTATCTGCTGGCCAATCAAACTCCTACAATCCATCTTTACACGTATGACAGTTTCTTTCCTTGTAACGATCAATCAAGTTTTGTTGATAAAGTCTGAAGTTGTCTCCGGTTGTTTTCTTTCCTGATTAGTCCCTTTGCCAGTCACGAGTTATAAATGCCTTATTCTGATTGGTCGAATTCCTTGTAAAGATTTATTGCTTGACTTGAGTGTACCTGCTTTCTCATACTATATTACACTACACACAGTGGCTTTCACATTTTGCTCACAGCAGTTTGAATTCCTGTACTGTATGTGTTTGCTTTGGGATGTAAATAATAATACTTGAGAGAACAATATACAGAGCTACACAGACGCCTTGAGATGCACTGACCCTAAACATCTTTGAAGCCAGTACTTTTTGGTCAATTCAAATAAATTCTTGGCCAAACTGGCAAAGGATCAGGGTCAGTTCATCAATAGGCTAAAATAACAAACAACAAAGCATTCGCTATAAACTTTATTGCTGTGTTAAAAAAGAGAACAATTTATTCGAAATATGTTGAATTTTCTTGAGTTACGTTGTAAAACATAATCACTATTAATATTAAAACGTTTTTATGACTCATATATCCAAATACTCAGTTTGTACGTCTAAAGGAGATAAACAAAAACATGATATTAATTTGGGAACAACATTTGACTAATGATGAAATTTAAGAGAAAGGAATACTGGTAACCAAAATTTATCATGTTTGTTTCTTCGGTTAATTTAGGGGTGGAGCTTGGAAATGAGTGGGGGTGTTGATTTCAACAATCTCAATGATCTAACTCAAGGAACTTCAAGATTACATGTAAAACATATCTTAAAATAATAACTGTAATTTTGTTTGTAGCCATTGACCTACCCGAGCACTTTAAAATCTTGGGTTGTTTTTTTTTTTGTTCTTTTGTTGTTTTTTCTCTCCCCCATATAAAAGCACACATCTCCTTTCACACATGTACAGTATATGTGCTTTTTTCTGTGGTATGTGGAACTTCATTCAACTGGTTTGAGTGGAATTCACAACCAGAAAAGAAAACAAATATATAAACCAGACGCTCCATAATTTAGTTGTTGATAAAAATGATATATTAGTAGATTAGCTGGCCAATGAACAGGCTTATGTGTATGTAATCACTTGTAATTATGTGCAAACGTTATGTACAAAAAGAAAAACTTAACAAGAAAAAAAAAAGAAAACATGCAAACATACGTTCAAGTTAGAATTATATAAAAAATATAAAAAATGAGCATTTTCATGCCATTTGAATGCATGGCATTAATAAAAAAAACCATTACCAAGTACTTGATATTTGTACATACTAAAATATTATTACATTTCACACAAAGAAATGACATACTTTTTATTTTTTACAAGAAAAAAAAGAGAACCTTACATGCATTTAATAACATGTTTATACAAAGCTTTCATGCATTTGAATATATTAAAACAAAAATAAAGAAAAATTTTGAGTGCAAAAAATATTTAATTATTTGAAATTTTTTCAAACATTGAACACAATATAATGACAGTGTTTTTGAGGTGAGCAAAGATTATTTTACCAGGGATTTGAACTTGAAAATATTTCCGGTCGCCATAATTTAATCTTTGCTCACCTAATAATACAATGAACATGACATTATAATATCTTAATACATAATACAATTTTGCAATATGATTTTTTTGTTATACTAGCATTTTCATGCCAATTTTCCATTTATTGAAATATTCAAAAACAGAAAAGTGTGTGTCGGTTTTTTTTTTATTTATCTTTGTGTCTCCTCTCTGGGCCAGAATAACATTCAAATCGAACAATTTAAAATGGAAAAAAAATGATAAGAAATTAATCCTATGCAAGTTTCACATCAAAACGAAAAAAAAATGTGATTTTATTTGGATGAAGCATTTTGCAACAGAAGAAAAAATTCTTTAAAATAATAAAAATAAATAAAATTCGATATTTCAAATGCTCCAACTCTTACCTCAAAACCTTTCGTTTCTAGATCTCTTCATAGCTCAGGAAATTGAAACGTTTATATATATTCCTTATTTATTTATTTTTCTTAAATCTCTGGATGTATTTTTTGTTTTATTTGAAATTCAAACTTTTTATAAGTACTGCAGCAAGCTAGCTATGATGGCTGGATTTCACCAAAAACCCTTGGACTAGTAGACTTTGAATTGTTGATGTCACCACAGTGATGTGTTTTGTGACATCATTCTTTACTCACTCATCAGTTTAGATCAATTCATGTTCAAGATAAATCTTCAGTGCTTTGTGAAATTGGCCATCGGGTGAATTTCACGAAAACTCTTTCTTAGAATCAGATGCATTGCGTTGTGTCGTGTTCTCTACTTTACACAACTTTATGTCGCAATGGAGGAGATATTTGCTATATCCAAGAATGAAAATTTTGCATGAAATAAGGGTGACCGCAAGAACCACTGTGTTGCATTTGGTCGGAGTAAACTACTAGCCTTGCTCATAAGCAGTTTTTTTGTTATTAAACTATCCCAAGTAGTCTCCTCTTGCTATTAGTTGCATTATGTTCTCTTTCTTTATTCATTTTTAATAGGAACTTCCTCTTTTTTTGTTTAAATCGTAAAATGTCAGACAGTGGCATAGACTGAATTTTTTTTAATGTCGTCCAGTAAAATTATCTCGTTTCTTTTTTACCACATCTTCATCTTGAATTTTGAAGGTTTGAATATTTCGACAGATATGAATTTTTTTTTTTTTCTATGCAACATTATTTTTTAGTTTTAACTTTGAAATTTTATTACTTTTGAAAAACAAAATTCATCAGCTCTTATAGTTTATTTCAATTTTCTGGAAAATGTTTTTTTTTTTCAGTTTTAATGTGCAATCTACAAATTTGAATGTCATTGCGGACTTGAAACAAAATGACCAAAAAAATGTATTTTTTTTTGTTATCAATTAGTGAAGTAAATTAATACTACAAACACCAGATAAGTCAAATTAACCATTATTTTGAAATGCCACTGTTGACGTTTATTTTTTTTTGTAAGTGTTGATTTGTGCAGCTTTAAGACGAGAACATTTATTTAATTATCAATGGCAGTTTCCATGGTAACAAAACGAGTGGCTTGATCCATAGTCACAAGAAATTGAAATTTAAAATTTAAAGGAATATTTGAAGAAAAACAAACACATTTTGATCAACCACGGAAAAGAATGCCTCCATCTTATATTGCCTTTAGAATGCACCATAAATTGAGTTTTAAAACTGTTTTGCAAATTTTGCATTTGTGACACTCACTTCTGTATTTCCTCTTTTTCTAGACAAGAGAACAGTAACTATAGTTTCAAAAACACTTTCATTGTTCAAGTAAGCTACTTTGGTGATGAAACTGGCCAACAAAAAAATTGTGTTAATAAATCTTTTCTCAAAAACAGTGAATTATTTTTTCTAAAATGCACAAACATGCCTGGAAAAGAAAAAACAAAACGTAAATTTTCATGCTGCCATCCATTCTTATTTTGATCAACATTGCACTCACATTTGAGCAATAGCTTGTTTTTGTGTCACATTATACATTCAGTGTATTTTTCAGTCAAAATGGCGTAATAGGAGGAACATAGGTTTATAATATCCAAATTTCCATGAATTTTGTGCTTCCACTGAAGGTACCATTAAGGGTTTTTTTTATATAATAAAACTGTCATAGAATACTACTTTTGAGCATTTTGCTTTGTGATATAAAGCAAATTTTCCAAAGGAGAACTGAAAAACAAGGGGTACTGATGATGATGTGTTTTTTCCGAACTTGTTTTAGTTAAGAAAGATTATTCAGCTGCAGTTAATTGTTAAATCTGAAACAAAAAACTCAATTCTTCTGTAGAGCTTTAAAGTTTACCTATCAAATATTTATAAAACAAAATACCAAATGCTATGAATATTTATTTGTTTGTGTTATTTTGAGAAAAAAATCAAGAGAGAAAACACTGCTTGGACTTTCAAATAAGCTATTTTGGCCCAGAAAAAAAAATGATAGAGACTACATTTTTTCTAAAAAATCAGTTAAAAAAACATTTGTCAATTTTTTGTGATTTCAGTAGACTCTGAAAGAAAATAATGAAATTGTCTTGAAATTGTGTAAAAGGCAATTTATTTTTACAGCAACGAATTTATGTTTTGTATGAAATAATCATTGTGGCACACACTGATTGGCTTTTTTTTTCTTTGTCTGTTTTATTTATACACACTACACTCAAATGACATATTTTTATCTTTCATATAATATTCAAACATATATTGTTCCCAAGCAATACTTGCTCACACTTGTGTACAATTTACAGGATTACCGCAAGCATTCCTTTGGTGAAAATTGACAAAATATGTCTTGTACTCTGACTTCATTTCTATTGCAGTGTGTGTTTAAGATTAACAAGTCTCCTGACTAAATACACTGTTGCTATGTCATGTGATTTGGGTTGAGGTCTTGCTTTAACCTGCATCTTTGGAGTGACCTGATGCCATAAGTTTTCTCGTTCCAAGCCGTAGCCAAAAGCCTCCATATTGATAGCTGTTGCTTTGAAATAGATGCATGACATTTTGTCAAAGCTCTAGCCAAAGCCAAGGTTTCATAAAGCCTCATAGCGACATTAATCTCAGTCTGGAGAATTGGACTGTTTGCCATGCAACTGTAGTCAGTGAAGTCAAGGTGCCAGACGCCATTAATTCTTGACTAGCAAGATGTTTCTTGCCTGATGCCTTTCATGTAGAACTCTTCCACTCTACATACTTTCACAGCGATTCCATTACGTCTTACCCTTTTCTGTCTTTTTTTTCCGCCTCTGAGCTGGCATTTCTTTTCTTTTCCTAGATGTGGCACCATTAATTTATTTATTTATTTAACAAGAAATTACATTGCCACTTAATTACGAAACTAAATGTGATTATTTGCTGTTATTTGTAAACTAAAACAAAAGTGATTTATTATTTGATGCAAAACATATTGCAAAATGAAAATTCATTTTTGAATCTTTGCTGAAGCCAAAGCGGATGGTCTGGCACCATTCTCTTTATCTATTGCGTAAAATGTGGCTATCAAAAGGGTACAAGACCTGGCAGTCAATCCATACATTATCTATACTTTCTTCGTTGGGTTTTTTTTTTGGCGGAGAAATGTTTTGAGATCCGAAAATTGTTTGTTTATTGTACACAAGTGTGAACATAGCATTACTTCAGGAATTTATAGAAACATTAAAACAACATCAAGACAAACAACTATTCAATAAACATTCCAAACAGTAACATTTAACATCTAAACATTTCCACCGATTAACCATGTTACACTAAAGCTACCATTTTTGACACAATTTTGCAGAATTTCTTAATTATTCACAAGCATCCATCAAAATAACTACATTTTCTTTACTCAGAAAGCAGACATAACCTCAAGTCTGGTTCCTTGCTCTTATTTTTGCTCTGACTCATTGTATGGGAATAAGGAACTAGACTCCTATGTAACCAAGAACAATTATTAAACCACCAAAAGAACTGACATATCAAAGGAAACAAAACAATTATTTTTTAAAGTTATTGTTTTCATTTTTATCACAACCACAAATATGTGACCATCATTCAACTCACAAATGTTTTCAAACAGAAACACACACATTGCCAACGTCAAAAAACTATCATGTACATAAATAGCATGGTCAATTGTTTAACACACGTTTAAGGCATCAAAATTACCACGGTTACCAGCAGTGACCGTGGTAACGCATCAGGATGCCATTGTAAAGATTATATCAATATGGGTCTGGTATGTGAATAATAACTCTATGAGTAGTTTCTTTTTGTGGGTAAGAGGTTGATTATGTCGTTGTGTTGAACAAACTGTGAGTTGAAGAATTTCATTTTGATGGATTGGTTTAATACCGAAGGTATACTGTTATTGTTAAAGCCCGGGTTCACACTTTCATATAAAGCCAAGCTGTTCTCCCCTAATCCTCCCCCTAAACTTGCAGTGTCGTGGTACAACATATTATTGTCATGTAATGTGTGGCTATCATTATAGGCTACCCCTTGTTGTTGATAAGTGTATGCCATGACAGATGACAAGGCCCAATTTACCGTTTACCGTGCGGGGAAGAATTTTCCCCGCACTCTGCCTTAATTCCAGTAAAGTGTCACGTAGAGCTCATATAACTACCATGTACATTGTACTGCCATGTTGTAACTGCAGTGGGATACTCATGTGTCATTTCATGCCAGTGAATGACCTCCTATAGCTAATTTCATGGAGCTGCTTAAAGGTAGTATCTTACTTTGATAAGAAACCAAAACAGAAATGTTCACAGATTAACGTATAATTTACAGGGTATGAAGATGGTGATGTTAGAAACATACCGTTAAAATTGTTCCGCCTAAAATGGTGTTTTTATCCAGAAAATGTTTTTGGTCTTTTAAAAGATCAAAAATAAAAGAGAAAAGACTTAAGAAATACTGTGGCTGTTTTCACTGTTTTCTCAAAAAATTGGCACCGTATGGGACTGAAATTTTCACAGATGACTGTTTTCTGTCTTGGTATTTTTGCCCATTCATCTGTATTTCTTTGACAAAAACCAAAGTATGATACTACCTTTAAGCGCAAAAATTGCCCAAGCAAGGAAAGTCTTCCTCACTCAAACAGGATTGCCAACCAAATTTTCATGTGATGTTTGCTCTTGACTTGTATTCAGCCATTGTTTGCTGAGCTTAACATTCAAAATGAGTTTTGGCTGGCATAAATCAATTTTTATTTACCAAGGCTTTTGGTGCTTAAGAAAATGTTAGCGCTTAAGCAGCTCTATGACATTGCCTCCTGTATAGCTAGTTTTTATATGAAAGTGTCACCCCAGCAAGAAGAGAAATACATACATGTACATGTATACCACTTAATAAGAATCAGTCATTTTAAGATTCACAGAGCTGTTTGGCAGAAAAATATTTACCTAGCAGCAAGATTTTTTATGCTATTTAAGCAAAAATCTGCAGAGGACCAGTCACAGATGGCGTTCATCGCAATGAACTTTTAGCTGGTAGCCTGTTTTTATTTGCCGAGCAAAACTTGTGTCTGTGACAACCAATTTCCAAGCAGCTCTGTGAATACTGGCATCAGATTGTATATGTAGATCTCAGTTTGGACGGAGTGTTTGAGTTGACTTTGATTGATTTTGATTTCTAGTGAAGATCTTTAGGGGAGGGGGAAGGAAGGATTGGCCCTTCCTATCATACCTTGAATATGTTCAAGATTTGTCAGCTGGGATTCTTGCAGATATTTAGGGCAAACAGTTGATCATAAAACCGATGATTTTTGTGTTCAATATCCGACAATAGTTTGCTTCTTTCAAGGGATGTTGCCAAGTTGCTTCGTTCGAAAATCATCACCGTGTTCATTTTTCTGCCCTAAAATTTGCCAAAACCTCTAGTCAGTGAGGAGAATTTACGAAGAAAAATTAAAGAATAACTATATAAATCGTTTCTTTGAATACGGGCGGGATTTTTCATTTGATTTGAACAGAAATTGGAAAAATTTCATAAAAATAATTTTTTTAAAGAGGCAGATTTGAAGTTGTCTTGCCTGATGCAGTTATTTTCGACCCTGCCCAAAAGAGTATTGGTTTCCGTCCCTGGGTTATATAAACTAGAATTTGTTTCAAAAATTGTGCCAGATGCTATATTTTTTGTCCATCGAGGATTTGTCAGGCAATTTTGTTTTGGTTCTTGAAGGGGGGGGGGGAACTGGCAAATGTTAGAAAAAAAGAAACGGGATTGGGTGTGATGGGTTGGCTGGGCGGGAGAAAATAAGTTACAGTTCCATTAATTAAATACCAGGCTATTAATTCAGCACTAAACTAAACCAACGTCGATGGGTCTCAAAGTGTTTATTCATCATAACGGGTTACAGTAATTCTCATTAATTGTATCAATTCATGGGAATCATCATCCAAATAAAATCAGAAATGGAATTGTCAAAATGGTCTGGAGACCTGATATAAACAGCACAATGAAACAAAAGTTTGGAAAATATGGATCGCAGTGGGTACTACGTTATTATTGGAAATGAAGATCAATAAAATTTAAAAAGGAATCATAACAGTTAACATGAACATGTTTGTTTTGTCATTTATTCAAAGAAGTCTTCTATGTGCCCGTTTGTCCATGATTTTATATTTAAACATTTTCTACTCAATTTCCAGTCTTAAACTTATTTTAGGCTTGTTGAGGTTCTACACCGTGACGGTTTCCATGGAAAATGAGAATTAACTTGAGCAATTTCTCCTCCAGGGAGAGAACATCTGGAATGGACAAAAGGGAGAACAACAAAACACAAAATGTGACCTTTAATTTGTACAAAAAGAGAAGACACTTAATTCACATCACCAAAACATCTGGTATCCATCTGTATTACCATGGATATGCCGTTGTTATGGTTACGGTTACATAATTAACATTTTATTAAAGATGGTCGGATGTGAGAAACCTTGGGTAATACAAATGTATTATAAATGTATCAGTATCTAATGGTGACCAAAGCTGTTTTTCACTATTTTTCAGCGACTCAGATGGTCAATAGGGCTCCGTGCTCGAGCTATTTATAGAATACGCCCTTTATATTGACAGCTATAGTAGTACCTGGATGTTCAGACAAATATCACAACGTTTACTGGTATGTGTAAGTTAATGGGGCAACGTGTGACTTGTTTGTCCGAACATCTGAATGTGACGTCACGAGCACGGAGCCCTATTCCAACTGTATAACCATAATGTGGAAAGCAACAGTGTTATATTGGTCTAGTGAATTCAAATACATGCTGAAAACAGTACACTTGCAATCAATCAAATCATATTACTAGACATTTGAAGACAATCTTTTCAATTATTTCATCAGTTATGGTACATGAAACATGCATCTGTCTGTAAGCTTTGCAATTTGAATTTAGGGCACTAGGTTAGCATACACAATCCTACAAAGTAACACTGCACATGCCCACATACATAGTAACAATGACAAACTGCAAGCTCGATGCCGAGAAATGTTTGGGAGGGTGATTTTTGGAGGAAAAAGAGCACTGAAAGCTAAAGGAATCACATCATAATGTAGTTCAATTACAAAAAATAATGTTCTCACATCAAACTCATTGCAGCTTTTTCACACGTTTTCCCTTCTTTTTCTATACACTGTAATAAAAGAAGTTCAGTAGTTTAGAGTCCTCGAAGGACAAGTTAGACTAGTCCCTATCATAAGATTGTTAGTCTGTGGACTGTAATGCTTAATTTATTTTTAAAAGTTTTTCATCAACTCTCCACTGGCAGCGATTAAATTCACCTCACAGGTACTGAGATGAACCCAGGTAAGGCTTTGCCTACTTTTATTTCTAGATATATGCAGCAAGATTTCTACTGCTCAATGTACAAGTCATGCACTGTTAAACTTGTTGTTTTAGCATATATACTACAACAGGCATCCTTATGTCCATCTGTTTCAGACACACTGCAACATTTCTCTCTTTTAACAGTTCAGTTTCATTTTTCAAACTGTAAGGCCACTTAACTTTCTCAATTCTTGTACTGTACCTAGACAACAGTAGTTATTTTCTAGTCATTGGCAGGATCTCCTTCAGTGGCATTTCATTCATTTTGGCATAAAAATGGGAAAACAATTTCAAATAAATTAACCGTTTTTAATTCTGTAAACTATCATGAAAATAATACATTTGTTTATAATGCCCATTCTGATATGAAAGACTAGTGCTAACCAGAACCAATTTAAAGTCAAGACCAAACACAGAGCCTTTCTCAAAGCTCGGCTCCGGCTTTGTCTCTGTTTTCATACACTGAAAATATATGTTGTGTTTTGCCATTGAAGCTGAAGCTCTGTTGTCCTTTTCAAACCAAAGAATCTACTTCCTAACTGCAGCCAAAAGCCTTTATTTTGATACCTGTCATTTTGAAATGGATTCACGAAATGGAAGCGGAGCCGGAGCCGAGCTTTGAGAAAGGCTCATGGGCTTATACATGGTTCTTTTTCAGCATATCCCTAGCTACATGAGCATTTTGCCACATCAATAGAATTTTAATGTGCAGTTCATGTCAACCATGAACACTCACTAGTTTATAAAAAAAACAGGGAGACAAATTGCATGCGCAATTTATAAATTTGTTTTCTTATCAAACAATATTAATTTATTCATATCATTTGTTCGACTGCAAAACTCACTCTTTGTCAACACGACATGTCGTAATTTTCTGAAGATGGGAAATAAGCTGATGTCATTCTTTTGTGTTTTCGCGGTGGGTTCAACGATTTAACTGGAAGACCATGGCAACATTGAGCTGCCATTCAAAATCTGCCCTTGGCTTGGCTTGGTTATTAATCATGCAAAATTTGCATTAAATAAAATCAATACAAGAACTAGTTCACTCCAGTTTTATTGGAGACTCGAACCGTTACAGAACTAGGCTTGACTCTGGGATTGGGACTTATATCGCTACTGCCTTTTGAAGCCCACAAAATGAAACGATGGGATTGAGAGGGACACATGATGAAGCTGAAGAAAGGCTCAACCTTCACCGTGGATCTCAAGCCCTGCGTTTCATTTAAGAAACAAAATGGTGATAGAAAAGCAAAACCCAAGCCTAGCCTCAAGCCAAGTTTCGTAAAGGCCTTACATGTACGTATAGTTGGATTGTATCTAGATCTTTTAGTTTTAACCCAACTATATACAGTAGTTGAACATGCTTGGTCATTGAACTGGCGTGAAGCTTAGCACATGCTCAAATGTCCATTCTCGGAGGAAGAAAGTCATTGCCTTAAAGTACCTTGCCTATGAACATTGGACAAGGCATTTGATAAAAAAAATAATAATAAAATTCTTAACGCACTCAAAGTCAAGCAAATGAATTCCAAAAATCGCCGCAAACGCATTTCTCGCCTATTATGCCATTACATTCAATGCACTTCCAAGCAAAGTCTATTTGCAGCCTAAATTTAAAACATTTGGCAAATTCTCATTGATCAGCCTACTCATTATGCATTTGTAAGCATTTTTTTCTTCTTTGTTTTTTTGTACTGATTTACTGGGCCAAAGAAGATCTAAATAATACTTTGACAACCTGCTAGGATTACATGCATTTATGACACAAAAGTACACAGACGTTTGGACAAAGTGTTCAGGTGCCGATTGCTGAATTCGAAAATGCTTTTCATCAATTTGTGTTAGCTGACCAAATCTAATGATACATTATACTGTATCTCGTCCTTCCTCAATGGTTGACTTTAACAACACAAATGATGTCCACACAATGCACCTTCAAGAGACATTGTGTGGACTTCAACACAAATATGTCCTCACAATGCACCTTCATAAGATGTTCTGTGGACTTTGACACAAAAGATGTCCACACAATCACATCTGGCATCTTCATATAAGGCTGGAAATCTCCATCTGTATCCAAACCGAAAGAAAAAAATGACGGGAATTGACACCGCATTTCAAAATGACTACAGTTTGATATTTTCAGCTTGTCCAAATTCACAAAGAACAAAAGGATGACCACCACACATTAAGACAAATTTTAAGTTGCATGTGTGTGCACAACATCTTATATCTAGCATATCCTAGCAAGTTGCCAATTATAAATTTATCCACTTCTGCCCAATAAATTCAAGGACTACAGTTGAGTTGTCCGGGTTCATTCTTTGGCTTCATGCTGTTTGTACAGCTCGGGGTGTCTGTCCACATTCAACATAGCTAGACTCTCTCCTTTCTTGGAGCGTGACTTGCCGATGACAATCATACCGATGGCTGCTACGACTGTAACAAGAGCCATGCCCATGTTGACGTAAATACGGAACTTGCTCTTGACACTCACGAGAGCTGCTTCACTGCATAAAACAAAATCGACAAAAAAATTCAATCCAATTAATTGAATTAAATGAAAAAAAAAAAAACCAAATACTGATAAATTAGTGCTTGAATAAAAGATACATGTAAAAAGAAAACAACAATTCTTTTAAAATAAAATGTGACATTGAGATTATTCTTACGAGACGTATTCCGGCACTTCTTCCATCGTCTTGTATTTCCCAACCAAAACAAATATCCTCTTTTCATTCTGGGTAGGTTTCTTTTTTCGGCTGGACATCTCTGAAGCATCTACAGATTTAAAAAAACAAAATGGGTATCATAGAAGGTGATAAATAACTTTTATTCAACATTCGGAATGACCTAGATGGAAACCCGCCAAGTCTAACCACTCAAAATAGCCGTCGCCTGTATGGTTGACAGCCTCACAAAATGGCGGCTGCGCCAACGCGATGTTCTAGTTTTGCACGTAAAACATTGATTTCCAT
Source organism: Astropecten irregularis (assembly GCA_963971285.1). Lineage (NCBI taxonomy): Eukaryota > Metazoa > Echinodermata > Asteroidea > Paxillosida > Astropectinidae > Astropecten > Astropecten irregularis. Next base: position 35,924 of record CAXARH010000097.1, on the reverse strand, counting down.
CATATGGAATGATCGTGAGTACAAATAAATATAAGCTGGTTTTCATCCCTGACACTCTGAGAAGAGATGGGGCCGCGGCCGATTCTCAAGACAATTTGTGACGTCTTACTCTTTGTTGTCATTTTGAAACATTTTTGGCACAAACTTATCAACTTATGATTTTTCTGTATACAAAATCTCGAATCATATGGGATTATCTGGGAAGCTAGGCCCTAGTACTAGTAGTGAGTAGTACGTGTACGCTACGACCTTCTATCCCCAAAATAAAAAAGGGAGTACAGGCATGACAGGACTACATTACCCCAGTTTAGTCAGTGATATGACACTGGAAATAGCCTAACGTAAGATTCGACTGTCAAGTTAGACAAAATGATCAGCACAGCAGATTCTTACCCTTTTCTGATCCAGATGCTTTAGCCTCTTGCGATTTTTCTACGCTGCTGTCCGCACTATAGGACCGAAAACTCCCACAAGTATTGATGAACGAACGACCTTGCCACGAGTTCACTGCACAAAGATTCGGCCCCATTGGCATGACATTTTTAATGGCGACAGAACTGAAAACATTCTGCTGGCTGGCTACCTTTGCACCCGTGAAACACCTCGAGGAAACCCTCATTGCAGGGAGAAAAACCTGCCTCGATACGCCAAACATGTTGCTCTATTCTCTGTCCGGCAAAAATTCAAAGATAATTCGGTGGTTTTGATGACTAGGGAATATCTATCATCCCATGACCCGTCCACTTCTGTAGCAAAGTCAAGAAACAGCCGTGTTGACAAGTTTAACGTGACCTTTGCACTCTCCAGGTCACGGACTGTCTGCCTCTCATATCAAACGGCGGTTGTGATTGGACAAAAATGATACAAGTCCAGCAAATTAACCAATCGAAAGCGGTTTTAGTGAAACCTCATTAGGAAACGAAAGATCAATAAACTGAGGAGAATTTCAAGATGTGGGGCATTCCCAGGGGTGCGGTCATTGCACGTTTCATTGCCTCAGGTATTTGGAATGGAGATTGTGATCGCCAAATTCACTCAATATCAAATTCGCTTGCTCGTCTGGAGGATAGGATGGGAGAACTGTGCGAGGATCACATACTGTGACTGCCGATGTAAGTTAAGTAGCCTACCCTGGCCTGCTCGGCCAACATTTTGTCTGTTGTCATTCTGCATGTGTGCATGCAGTGCACTGACATGACTGAGTGCTGACGGCCACGAGGCCTACCCAAACATAGCCTCATACACATAGTCATAGGCCTATAAAACAAGTATGTTTTAATGTAATGCCATGTAATTAATGAATTAGCAATAATAATAGCAGTAGCGCCTAGTCGTACTGTTAAATTAAAACATCTCCCTGTTATTTAGTGTTAATTTCCGAATGATAATCAATTCAATGTCAACCCAGCTACTGGCTAGGCCACTAACTTGACTAACAACAGGCATAAAAGTAATTAAATTAAGGTTTCACAAAATAATGTCGAAAACAGTACAGGCCTGTTGGAACGAATCTTTGAATCGTCGAATTTGCAAATCCGGTGCGACGAAACTAGGAATCCCAGTTTCGTTGACAGATTTTCAAATCCGTTGTTGTGTTCAGAGATTTTCGTGGTCAGGTTAAAAAGGTATTAGGCCTATTTCCAGTAGGCCTATATTGGTTTATTTAGTTGTTGTTTATTAGATTTGTGACAAAAAACAACAACTTGGGTTTAATCATTTCGGTGGACAGCGAGGCAAAAATGTTAAAAACACGTCGCCCACGTTCACGTCCATTCACGTTCATTCTGCTACTGCATGCTAGCACCATCTTTTAATAGACTGGGTCCCAGTCAAACTGTGAGGTTTGGGCACCGGTCATGGAGTTAAATATTTTTTTAAAATCTATATGGGCACCAGTCGCGGTGCACGTCCTGCAGCATGCACTGCACGCTGCATTGTCTAAACTTCTCGCTACCGCTGATCCGAGGCTGCTGGTCTTATAGTTTGGGGACTGGCAACGAGTCCCCTTAATAGATTTGCAAATTCGGTACCGAAATTAGGAATCGGATGATAGAGGGCGTTTATGATCTAGTTTCGTCGAATTCGTAGATTCGTTGCAACAGGCCTAACTGTTGCAACGAATCTACGAATTTGACGAAACTAGGGCCTATATCATAAACGCGCATCATCCGATTCCTACTTTCGGTACTGAATTTGCAAATCTGTTAGACTCGTAGTCGTACTTGTAGCCTGTCCCCACATTGTTGATGTTAAGTAGACCATGGAGGTAGAAATAGAAAACTAAGACCAGCGGCCTCAGCGGCAGCCGGAAGTTTTAACGTTAGACCATGCAATGCAGCATGCAGTACAGTACGTGCAATTTAAATATTTAACTCTATGACTGGTGCCCCAAACCCCACAGTTTGTCTGGGACCCAGTCTATTAAAGATGGTGCTAGCAGTATAAACGTTAATTAAGCGGAATGGACGTAAACGGACGTGAACGCGGCCGACATGTTTTTAGCCTCACTGTCTACAATGTCTACACCCAAATAATTAAACCCAAGTTGTTTTTTGTCAAAATTTTAATAAATGACACTCCTAAAATAAACCAATACACTGGAAATAATGCCTTTTTAACCTGACCGCTAATATCTGAATTACACAACAACGGATTTGGAAATCCGTCAACGAAACTGCGATTCCTAATTTTGTCGCACAGGATTTGTAAATCCGATGATTCCGAGATTTTTTGCAACAGGCCTACCGTGAATGAATTTTCAGAATAAAAATAGCATTACATTTACGATGGGAAATGTGGCGATTCTGATTTATTGGGCTCCAAAAAAAGAAAAACATTTAACATAAAAACAGCAGAACTTAAAAACTAGCCTAAATGCATTCAGGGGCCCGATTTCATCAAACTTATGACGCGTCGTGGAGTTAAGACGCATCCTTACTCTATGGATTCATCGCATCTACGCGACGCGTCGCAGAGCTTTATGAAATCGGCCCCTGGTTTTGCCTAACTTTATCATTTTATCATTTTGTTATTATAGACCATCAAGATGCTCTCACATTTTGTCTGAGCCAACACACAAATTAGACCCAGTATTAATTGGGTGCTGCTCATGTACTGTAGGCCTTCTCCTTTTTATTTAATTTTGGGACTCGATGGTTTATGAAATACTAATACATAGCACGACCATCAAAAAAAGGGAGCATAGCGCCCCAAAGTGCCAAATACTGGGTCTACACACAAATTACTGTCGCCAAATTGACTTGTCAGAATTTCATTTCTTGCCCTCAAATCAGTCATTATTTTGATAAACATGTAAAATGATATTCTGCCAGTCTACAGTGTTTTGTGAATCTTTGGAATTGGAGTTTGAAATACATATTGCCAATTCGTTTCTAAAAGTAAAATGGATTTTGTCCAGTCATAGTTCAATTTGAGATTTCTGCCCTCATCAGGCATAATTATCTGTGAATTTCATTTATGCCTAGATTTGTTTTTGTTGAGCTGTTCAAATTCCTTCATATCAGATCAATGTTGCATTGAGTGGTAAAACTTGAAAGCAAATTTAATTAGACCATCTTCAGCATTTCCAGTTCCCTCAAACTTCAAATTGTCATAATCAGATTATAATAAATCTCATTGTAGAATATCAATTAAATTATTATTATTTATTTAATTTGGTAATGACACCAAGGATTCCTCAAAAGTGGCCTAGGCACTGTAGCTTGGAAGCCTGATGAAACCTTTTATGGAAAGATGATGAGAAGAAGATACAGTTTTAGAGGTGGGAGGAAAACCCCAGAGTAATATTCTGGGTAAAACCCACATAATCAGGTAGGGATTGAAAACCCAATCCACTTGTGGACCGAGCCAGACTTGAACCCGGTCCACAGAGGTGAAAGGCAAGGAAAGAGCCGCTACGCCAACCTGACTCCCAAATAAGTCTTTGAAGTAGTGTCTGAAAGCTCAGGTCATCTACTTTCCAAGAATAGGCTACCAGTACATGATTTGAAAGCATTAAAGTGAATTTAAAAAAAATGCATTTCATTTACAACATTTATGTTGAGTTGACCCTATAGTATGTGTTGAAGCTCAAAGTCAGTGAGATTTAAATCTCAGTTGAACACCAGTTAACTTTTATCAGTGTTGATCTGTTCTTTTTTAGAATGATAACTGGCGTGGCGGGCTCTAGCTCAACATCATGATGTCTAATCAGCAGCGCTTTGACTGTGACATCTGTGGCCAGGAGGCCCTGACGGAGTCCGACCTCCGAACTCACCTGCTTGTGGAACATGAGGAAAATGCTGGCAACTGCCCTCTTTGTGACCTCCGACACCTGACCTTAGAGGAGCTGAATTTGCATGTGAACACTGCTCATCACTCAGTCTTAAGCCCTGAGAGAATCATGCCACCAGGACCTGTTGTAGTAGGCTTGTCAGCCCCCGAGTCATCCAAGCAAATTGATCCAGGACCAGTGATAAATGGGTTTCGTACCGCTTCAGAGTTTGAACTTCAAACTTCAAGTCATAGAGGCAAGGACAAAAAGCAAGGAATGTTGAATTCAGGCGAAGACCAGTTGTCGGAAACTTCCTTCACAAATGGTGACGGGACCTCTGCAGCTGATGTCGACCGGAAGAAGAAGATTCCTGTTGATTCCTCAGCCTACTCTCCAGGCAGAGAGAGGTTCAAGAGAACACCTAGTGCTTCTTGTGCATGTACATTCAGTGATGAAGAAGGGAATGTCAAGGAAGGTACCTCATCATCAGGTGCACATAGGAACACAGCTGATCAAATGCTTCTAAATGGCTGTGCTGAAACTGAAGAGGCGTCTGATGACCCCTCGGAGAATTTAGAAAATGGCTATGAAGGGAGTGCACCTTCCTGGAATGACTCTGTGAACCTCGAGCGGAAAAGAACCAGGAGTGAGGCAAAGTTGAGCACTTCAAGCACCAGCAGCAGTGCAGTTGACGTCAATGTTGCTGCTGAGGAGTCTTCCAGAAGACCTTCTTTATCCTCTACATCATCAACTGTCAGCCCCTTTAAGAAGATCTTTCGGATATTCAGTCCAAAGAAAAGCAGCAAGTCGGCAGGGAAGAAAGATACAGAGAATGCTGCAGGAGTGTCTTTCAAGAAAGAATCGGATGCAATTTGGAACAACGAGGAGGCAGAGAGTGACCTTATATCAGATCCCGAATGTCCCTTCTGTGACATCTCAGGTCTTGATTCAGAGGAGATGGAACGCCATGTTGAATGCGAACATGGGGAGGTTTTATGCAGTCCAGGCTCGAAGACACCACTGGCTCAGAATGGACACCACTGGAATACCTCCATGATCCAGAGGCCCTCTAGTCCAGCCCCTCCAAGACCAACACTTCTTAGTCTCAGCAAGCAAGCACAAAATCTTCAAACAGTGGCCACCTGCCCAATTTGCGGGCTGGGCAGTTACGACCCGGATTTTCTGACCTTGCACATCAACACAGAGCATCCTGTGCCGGGTGATGCGGAGACCAACGTCCCCTCCCAAGAACAAGGAGCTACAGCATCAACATCCAAGGTACCTCATGATCTTGCTGGACCCAGCACAGCCTGCGCAGATTCCGTCTCAGGGCTCTCCGATTGTCCAGTCTGTGGTATGGCCGGACTGGATGCAATGTCACTGACCCTCCACGTGGATGGACACTTTGAGGTCAAAACTCCGGAGTCATTCTCTGGTGATAGGCAGCTTGCCCAGCAACTAGCAGAGGAAGAGAAGCAGCTCCAAGAACGGAGGCAGAAAGAAACCTTCAAGCAGCTGCAGGTACTAATAGTTCTAGGATTGAAATCAATCATGCCTCAACCAATTTTATTATTAATAAAAAGGTTTGACAGATAGCTGTCATATTTTTACTAGATTTTAATTTTTTAATTTTGTTTGTGATTTAGACCTTTAGACCTGCAGTAGAGAGTATCTAGTCTACTATCATGAATAGACCTAGATACATATATGTAAACCATGCAATCTAGTTGGGAAAATTAAAGCAAAGCCTAAAGGTTTGAAATAATAAGCAAGATTTGATAAGTCGGAACAAATAATTCAGTGAGTACAGAGCAAAGAGAATTTTTATAGCCACGGATAAACAAAGAACTCTGACCAACCGAGAGAAAACACAGCTAGAATTATTAATAGAAATTGTTGCAGTGAACACAACCAAGGAACAAAATACCAACAAGTCCTATCTACACATTATATCCTTCCCCTTCATCAAGGCAAAGTATGGTATGGATGATGGAGACAGCTACAGGCAGCAGTCTGAGAAGGATCTGGAGACGGCCGTCGTCCGGGGTCAAATTACCGTCACTGATTACCACCAGCAGAGAGGCAGTCTGCGCCGATCACTGGCCGAGGGCGTTGATGACGGCAAATCACGTACAGCTGGTGAGTAGGACTGAGCCTTTCCTATCAACTGGCCGGCAAAGTGCAGACTCTCATGTATTCATGGAATGCCGCAGCAACTTGGTTTCGCTTTACTCATATCAAAGAGAGACTGTCTGTTATTAGGCCTAATGCTCAAATGCTTACCGGTAGTCTCTTTTTAGTCTCATACTGTAGCATTACGATATGTCAAACACTGCAAGTCTGACAATAACTATACAATGTACATGTATGTAAACACCAAGTGAAACTTCACAAAAAAGTAATATTGTATCTAATTTCTATTAATTTCTATTAATTTTTGGAGATACGTGTACTTAAATAAAACTTGTCATTTATGTAAAACTGACTTGCAAATTAGGCTTGCCCTTCACCGACGTGGTTGAGCACTTTATACCCAGTGCTTGTGAGAGCATGTGAAAAAAATCACATGCTTGCTCCTGGGTGGAATTCGAACACACGACCTCCTGGATTCGATTCACCCTGCAGACCCCTGCTAGCTCGGTGGCCTAGCAGGTAAGGCATCTGCACTAGTAAGCAGGAGGTCGTGGGTTCGAATCCCACCTGAGCAAGCATCATCTTTCCATGACAGGTTTCATCAGGCTTGGGAGCTACAGTGCCTTGGTCACTTTTGAGGAATCCTTGGTGTCATTACCGGAAATAAATAATAATAACAATTATAATTGGGTCAATTTTAAGTTAATTGAAAAGTGGACAAAGAAAAATTGACTGGAGCGGGATTCAAACCTGCAACTCCCAGAAAACCAAACCAGCGCTCTACCAACTTAACTATTCAGTCCTATGTAGGCAATGCTGCAAAATGTCAATTATCTTTGTTCATTATTGACAATTAGAAGCCATAAAACCATTATAGCACTATATTCCAATGATCTTTTAAGTAAGATGCATGCAACATTAGCAAGCCTGAGAAACGGTTGTAGTCTAATAAATAGACTTCCCTTCCTTATTGTAGGTTTAATCCAGAAGATGGCAGCATATTATGCAGAACAGACCATTCCAGGATTGACCTATGTCAGGCTTTGCAGTGAGACGGATCACTATTCCTCCACCTACGGCGACAAAGGCTGGGGCTGTGGCTACCGCAATCTACAAATGCTGCTGTCATCACTGGTTCACGTGGCGGAATACCGACGGGTCCTCTTCAGTGGTAATATTAACCAGCTTCTCCTGCCACTACCTCATTCATTACAGCCAAAAACCCATGACTTTAGACATAAGAGTCTGCTGTGGTAGATCTTATGCATTGGTTGTCATTGCTCAGGGTTAGCTTTTGTTTTCAAATTCCAGATGTGCAACTTTTCCTCAGATCAGGTGATATTATTTTTTTTCACTTCACTCCCATGCCATTGAAAAGTGAAAAACAAAATGTGGTAAAGATTGGAATTTACTCATTTTTTGTTAAGTCTGAGTTGCATGCCTTGAGCTATCAACTTCATGCTCCTGCTCTTGGACCATGTAGTTGGCATACATGTAGACGTGATTGACAGATTGAGTCCACATTGATCATGGACAGTATTTCAAAGCCAGGCTTGATTGATTATGAGCAGTTATTTTGTAGTGGAGTTCAGGGCTAACAAGAGGAGGATTACAGGCCTGAAAGCCCAGGCTTGTCGAGGCTTTTCAGTGGCTGACCAGTATTAAAGTTCTCTCCCTAACATATGTTCTTGTGAAATCTGTGACTGTCATGTGACGAACCATACACATGCATTTTTGCCTTATCTCTATCTTCCCTATACCTCTTCCGATCTGGCCTTCTTTCAGGAAAAAACTGCATCCCTTCCATCTCCAAGCTCCAGCAACTCATTGAGGCCGCCTGGGCCAAGGGCTTTGACCCACAGGGTAAGGAGCAGCTCGGCGGCCGGGTGGTCAACTCCCGCAAGTGGATCGGGGCCACAGAGATCGTGGCCTTTCTCTCCTCTCTCCGAGCCAAGTGTCGCCTCATGGACTTTCACACCCCGACGGGACCAGGGGGCACCCATCCTGCCATGTTCGAGTGGGTCCGGGATTATTTCGGCAAGCCAGGAGCGTCTACTCTCAAACTCAGGGTCCTTAGTAGTAACTCCAGGAAAGCTGAGAGCAATATCACCAGACGTCCACCGCTGTACCTCCAACATGAAGGTACATTATCTTCATTAGGCCGAAAAAAAAAAATGGTTGTGTTGCCCTCAGCAGTAAAAAAGCGTGTCTCCTCAAAACGACCCAAGACCATTGATTTATAAGCCCTGGTGACTATGTATATGAACGACACAGTATTTATTCTTAAATGTAAAAAAAAAATCGACTGACCGACCCAAAATGTTAATTTTTCCACTTGAGGGCAACAGAACAATTTTTTTTTCTGGCCTTATTATTTAGTATCACAAAGTTACAGGGTTGACCTCAGCAGGGTGTAAAGAAAACTCAGACTTGAAGTTATGCATGGTGGAAGTACTAAAAGAAGGTAGGTTTGTGGTGACACCATGTAATCTCTTCTGTGAGAGTGTGTGGTTCTGAGAAGAACCGTTGTTATTATCTCAACGTTCCAAACAGTGTGCTCTGTTCATCCTCAGGAGAGTGACCACCGGTTCTGAATAATCACACACTCTCGCAGAAGAGATTGTGTCACCGCAAACCTACCTTTTTTTAGGGTGTAAATAATTTACATGTACATTTACAGCATTCAGCACAAACGGTTAAGGACAGTCCATCACGATACGTAATCTGTTCATTTTATAAATGTCAGGAAGAAATCGAGGTAAATGTAGGGGAAGAAATTTCTTCTTCTTTTTTTACCAACACGGATTCATTGATACATCCGATTCCAATCCTAAGCAAAGTGAGGCAGTCTGATGTGTTTAGAGCATTGAAATTTGTTATTTTTGCTGTACATAATCGCCAAAAGGTTGTTTTTTTTATATTGTTGTCATGTTAACAAGATAGCAAGATTGCAAAATCTCTCAATTTTGAACCTTTGACAAATTCCTGCTAGGATAGAAATTGTTGGTTTCTTCTATCTCTCAACAACAAAGTGCAGATAAAAAAGTCTGAGCGTTTGGTAGTTTATCTGCAAGCATTCTGAATTGGTGGGTTACCATGATAACTTCCCACATTCAACTCACATTTCCTATCTACGATACGACTGGTTGTTTCCATAGGCCACAGTAGGACTATAGTCGGCTGTGAAGTCCACAAAGATACCTCCATCCGGCTCCTGCTCTTTGACCCCAGCTACAAGGTCAACGACAAGCAAGGCTTGGGGTCGGCCAAGCTGGATGCGTATGCCATGCGACCAATCAGGAAGAGCCTTACACAGATGAAGGCCAAACAGTACCAGATCGTGAGCGTTGATAGGCTCATGACAACCGATCAGGATTACGAGGTGAGAATCTCAATGGGTTTCATTCATCGGCTGAAGGGCATTATGAGGGGCTAGGGCCGATTTCATAAAACTTACAACGCGTCGCATAGTTAAGACGCATCCTTTCTCTATGGACTCACCGCATAGATGCGACGCGTCGCAGCTAGGATGCGTCACAAATCGAGTTGCGACGCGTCGCAGAGCTTTATGAAATCGGCCCCTAGTCACACACTGTAATCATATAGCCTTTTTCCACTTGACTAATCTCGGGGGTGGCCCCAGGGGGGACGCAGGGTGAAAATAAGACACGATTCCCTCTTGAAATGTTCACCCCTCCGTCACCTCCGAGCCATCCCCGAGATTGCCTTTTCTCCAGGGTGTTTTACCTGAACAGCCTACTGTAGACTGGTTGGGTACTTGAAATGGTCCGTCTTTGAAAATGAATGTGTTGCAGTCATTCTCAAATAAAGGAAAATCCCACAAGATAGACAAACAGAAATTGTTGGGGTTTTTTTACTGCCAAAGAGGAACAAAGCAGACACTGTAGACCAGTGAATGGATCAGCTTTTAAATTTGTTTGCATCTCAGCCACATCTGGTTTGATTTTAAATGAGTGCATAATGTAATACTCAGTGCATGGATAGACTGTCATCATTAGTTTTACCCAATACATGTCCATAGAATGAACACAGGGGGGCTAGCTGTGATCAAATGTTTCTACCTCTTTTTCGGACAAAAAAAGGACACACCTTTGCAGAGTATTGTGTCTGGAAAAAAACTAGTGTTGAAGCATCTTTTGAGAGTTATGCTGATTTTCTCCCTTTCTAGTATTTTTTATCATACAGTAATGCTGATTGGTCGAGTCTCAATTGTACCGCATCTTGACTCACTCTGGGTTTTAACTTTTAACTTTCATAATTATGTCGATGCTGATTGGTCTATTCCAAATGCCTTTCATTGACCCTATACTCTGATTGGCTGAATGGCTGTCCCTCATGATTATTTATTGAGGAAATGGAGATGTGTGATTGGTCAATTCGAGTTGTCAAGCATTCTGATTTGTCAAATGTTCTGTTCATAAGTCATGATACTTTCAATGAGTGGTCGGTGGTCTTGAAATCAAGAATCATCTCAACTAACTCCTTTCCTCTTTGTCTGACCAAACCCCCCACCTACAATGTATTGTCCTGATCCCCTCATCCACTCATGTGTGCTTCTATTCACTTGCATTGTTCTTGTCCTTCATCATTTAGCCTTTTAGAAAGATCCTGCTAGGATAGAAATGTGTCAGGCCCTCCTAACTCTAAGCATTTGATATATTTGAGGTCATTTTGGCTGATGAGCAGTTTGCAGCAGTTTATTACTTGTATTGTCCTGTCCTCTTCGAATAAATTCCCGCTTTGTGGATTTAATATGAGTCTCTTGTTTCTTTGCTTTTGTCTTTTTTTGCAGCAAAGCAAAATTCTCCGCTCGGTTAGGAAGCCATAATTGGGCCAGGGCAACGCTCCGCAATTTACGCACAAGGATCATCCAATGTAAAGGTTTAACTTAATATATCATTCCTAAAAAGATTTCAATTTCAAGCAGTATTACATGTAATTTATTTTTCCATTTTTTTGTCCAATATGACAATCTTGGCATAGATTGTGTTTTCATTCCGGCCGATTGAGGCGTTGTATTTATTTTGTATTAGTATTTGTGAGAGAAACAAAACTTTGCACAATGATTAGCACACATTTTGCAAGTGAAGTATTGAAGCTGGTAGAACAAGAGCCCTGGGGCCAATTTCATAAAACTGTTAAGCACAAAAATTTGCTAAGCATGACATCTCTGTCTTGATAAAAACAGGGTTAACAACCAAATGTCCACGTGTTGAGTATCACTTGTGATTGTTCTTTGGCTGTTGTTCACTGACCATGAATATCAAATGGAATTTTCAATGGTGGTTTGTTTTATTGGGCGAGACGTTTTTGTGCTAAGCAGATTTTTGTGCTTAACAGTTTTATGAAATTGGCCCCTGTTGCAATTGGTGTTGGATCGTTGTATAGAGATAAATACCGGTAGAGGAATAGGGCAAGGAGATTAGGAATAGACTTATCAATGTTAGGAACAGTACAACTCAGTGTGTGTACAAATTGTACATTGAATGACACCGCCGCGTACCTCACCATTTTGGAGGAACTCGTCACAATTTGAAGAATATGACCGTGCAATCAGTTTTTACACTCAGTCCTTATAATTATCCTGTGCAATCAGGTTTGTCATTATGTATCTGACTCTCCTTAGTTTCATAAACCATAACCTTGTGCACCTACCAGACAAGAGTCAGGTTCAGAGGAGTCAGGTTGGCGTAGTGCAGACCTCCCAACCTTTCCGCTTTTGGCGGGAAATTTCCGCTTTTTTTAGTTGATTACGATTTTCCGCTTTTACCCATTATTTTCCGAAAAAGTAGATTTTTACCAGCCACGTGGCATAATGAATATTGATTGCGCAAGTTTACTGTTTTCAAGTCCACGCATCAGCCGTGACTTCTGCTATTTCACTCCGTGTGCGACTGTTTGCTAGTCTAAACCTGGTACCCTAACCCCATTAATTGAAAAAGCTCCCTATATACCATGAAAGGGGGACACCACCCTCCACCCACTCCCCTGGCTCGTGGTCACTTCGCTCTCTTGCAAAGTCTTTAGGAATTTTTAAAATCAGATGTTGGGAGGTCTGCGTAGTGGTTCTGTCCTCGCCTTTCACCTCTGCGGACCAGGTTCAAGTCTGGCTCGGTCCACAAGTGGATTGGGTTTTCAGTCCCTTCCTGATTCTGTGGGTTTTACCCAGAATATTACTCTGGGTTTTCCTCCCACCTCTAAAACTGTATCTTTTTATCATGATCTTTCCATAAAAGTGTTCATCAGGCTTTCGAGCTACAGTGCCTAGGGCGCTTTTGAGGAATTCTTGGTGTCATTACCAGAAATTAATGAATAATAATAATAATAAGACAAGAGCTGCTTACTACTCACTACACATTATTACCACAGTCTCCACAGGGGGACTGTATCATAAACCATGCATTACCACACAAAAAAACACTATGGTGTATTGTGGTATTCAGGATATTGCACTTACCACTGTGGTAGGTAGGTGCTGTAGAGTTCAGCAACTGTGTTGATCAGTTCATCTGTCTCTGCATACAGTATGTCACATTAGAAGCCAATTTCATATGGCTGCCACCGTAACACAGCGCACACATTTCCTAAGTGAAATCAGGTTACCAACCTATTTTCGTGTGTGCAGCGTGTGCTACTTGTGACCGGTTCCCCGCTGATTTTCTTGCCTAGCGTGACAATTTGATTAGCAGAATTTCTGCTCTTTAAATTTGGGTTGAGATACCAAATTCACAATGCGCAACACCCATGGATGCTTTAATAGACTTTCTGTAATGAGTGGTTTTTACATATTGGGTACATTTTACTGTATGGATGCAAGCCTACAATACAAATGATATACATAATGTCCATGTACAAAATGCATACTGGTACATGGAAGTCCGTCTGTAATGTATTTTTGTAGTTTTTTGTACACAACACAGTATTTATTGTGTGTGGCTGTGAGCCGCTTTGAAAGCAGTGGAAATTAGGAAATGTGTGGAGTGTACACCGATCCAACGGCATGATATACTGTCCGCCATTACTGGTGTGTCCCCACCTGCCTTTTGTCCGGCAACAAAAGAATTTACGCTCCGTCGCTCTCTATAGTTGCAGGGTATATGTCCATGGGACGTACACCGTGCAATATGAGTGCGGCGGACGTTCTTTTGTTGCCGGACAAAGATACGGTCGGGAACACACCGGTAATGGCGGATGCTTTCTCCCTCCATGGTCACTCTGTCGGATCGGTGTATAGCTTGTCTGGTTAATAGATTGTTGACTGGTTGGTGCCCCTCTAGCGCCCTCGTGTAGTGACAATTGTGTGATTATGCATGTACATATACAGTATTACAATTTTGTAGTACCAGACTTTTACACGTGATACAGAGGAGGATGTGGTCTGAACCACTGGCTATTGTTGGACTGAGCTCTGCTGAGCAAAAAAGAAAAGAAAATGGATAGCTTAGAAATATTCCCAAAATGAAAGGTTTAACAGTTCAATTTGTCTTGTTCGTGATGATTGATAAATCATGATGTTTGTATAGCACGGACACAGGGTGGAAATTCGACTTGTAAGTCATTGTTGCAAGTCAAAATATTTTGGTGGTTAGCAAGTATTTGTACGTGTTATTGTTAGTATCAGTGAATGTGGAATGGTCATAGTGTGTGCATAAGATTACATATTAAGTGGTCATTGGGAAATTGAGTCCCTATATGATATTGAAGTTCCAAATTCCAAAAGTAAAAAAATTTCAAGCAATATTAACTAATATTGATAAATATCACTATCCCCCTCCGCCTCTCCCCCCCCCCCCCCCCCCCCCCGAATAAAGAGAGTATAGGTTTAGGATAGTTTATTTTTGTAACATTGCTTGCCTATTAATTGTTGTATTAAATAAACTGGAGTTTCAATAGAACAAATATATCTGGCTATTTTTATTCATTGTGTGGTATGCATGTCAAAGCTTCCTACTTGACATGTTCGTTAATTTTACTCCAAAATCACAGATCACAGACTGACACTTAACCACGATGACAGACATACATGTACTCTGCACAAACAGACAGTCCGAAAAAAAAAAGTCCGAACCGAACAGCCCAAAGGGGAGACAGCTCACTCGACACCTCACCCGATGGCAAGACAGACAGACAGACGGACCAACAAACAAATAAACAGACAACCAGAAAACCCAACAGAGCTTGTGCTTTTGGACTTGTAAGACAAGTGTCCATGTCACCAGGCCATCGTCATTGTGCGTCTTGTCTATCGTCATTGTGCGTCTTGTCTATCGTCATTGTGTGTCTTGTCTATCGTCATTGTGTGTCTTGTCTATCGTCATTGTGTGTCTTGTCTATTGTCATTGTGTCTTGTCTTGTTTGTTGTTTTCTTGATTTATAGTACTTTTTACACTTTTGTTATTTATTTTGTATATTTTCTTATTAAAAAATTTGAGTATATTATTTACTTTTATTTATTACATTGAAAATTCCACAACAATTTGCTTAGCACAAAAATGTCTCGCCCAATAAAACAAACCAACATTGAAAATTCCATTAGATATTCATGATCAGCGAACAACAGCCAAATAACAATCACAAGTGATACACAACACATGGAAATTTGTTTGTTAACCCTGTTTTTATTAAGACAGAAATGTCATGCTTAGCACATTTTTGTGCTTAACAGTTTTATGAAATTGGCCCCTGGCTGAATAAATAATAATAATAACAATAGCAACAGACCGACAGTACTACAAACAAGTAGACAAACTTGAACTGAAACTTGAAAAGAAATTTCTCCCAAATACACAAAAACGCCAAATAAAAGCAAAAGCAGCGAACTAATTTACTCCATCAAGTACCCTAGATCAGTCTACACGTAGGAAGAAGGTCTACTCGGGAAAACCCCCTTGTTTCTGGTTTTCCTTAAAGGTATTATAATATTATTAAATTGTCCATCAAATCCTAATACAGTTATTCCACCATTTTGACTCGTGATCATTTAAGAAAAAGAAAGGTATAGCAACCCAATGGCAGTGCTCGAAATGAAAGGTCATAATTGTGTGGTTTCCGTTTCATTTGATTGTTGAGAATGATTTGAATAGTCCGGCCTTTTATGGCCTGTGTAGGCTAGGGTGAACTCGGCCGTCATCTGACTCTGTTTTCCCCGCGCTTGAAGTGAACAAATTCCCGCTCCACCTGGTACACTGTACAAGGGAAAACAAACGAAAGGTTTTTTGTGTTACGGTTGTGAGCTTCTATTACTGCCGACATGGACAAGTAAAATATTAATTGTCAACGAAAATAATCGCTTTGTTCATATTCTGTGAGCGTGACACGTTTCCTTTTCTGGGAAAATGTCTAACCTTCATTCAATAATTAAAATTATTTTAAAAAAAGGATAAATACGAGTAATAAACTGCTGCAAACTGCTCATCAACCAAAGTAATGACCTGAAATAATTTTATGTTTAATGCGTCGAGCTCGGATGGTCGGCCGTTTTGATCCTAGCAGGATCTTTCTCGAATGCTTATCCTAAACAATAGAAGGTTCAGTGATTTTGTTTTGTAAGGCCACAGTCCTTTTTGGGGGGGGGGGGGGGGTATTTACATGTATCTAGAAATGAGTAAAACAAAAAAGCTGAGCACTGAGTATACAGTGCTCATCCACGTGAAGGGCAAGCCTAATTTGCATATTGTCTATTTCCAGACCAAAATCATTTAATATTCAATTAGTAAAACAAACACCGAAAACAGTTTTGATCTCGGTCAAAAACCATTATATTGTTTTGTTTTTTACAAGAGAAAATAATTGAGTCGGGTTTTCGCTACTTTCTCGTGACTCAGATGTCCGATTCAGCTCAAATTGTGGGTGCTGTTATGTGACATATATACCAATAACCAATCATGCATCATACCTAATTAAATGTAGTATCAATAAGTTACTACATGTATCATACTTTGGTATAGCTTACCACTACTGACATCTTCACAGATTTACCTAAAACTTACAGGGTGATGGTAGAAACATACCGTTAAAATTGTTCTGCCTGAAATGCTGTATTTATCCAGAAAAGAGTAAAACCAGTGACCAAAATTATTTTTGATCTTTTAAAAATTAAACTGATCAAAAATAAAAGAGAATAGACTTTTAAAAAATACTGTTGCCGTTTTCACCGTTTGTTTTTAAGTGGGCACCGTATGGGACTGACATTTTCAAAGTTGAATTGTATTGTATCTTCCTCGATATTTTTGTCCATGAATCTGTATTTCTTTGACAAAAACCAAAATATGATGGAATACCGGTACCTTTAAAGCATTAACATTATTTTGCAATGTCATCCTGGCACGGCCTTTGTACTGGAATTGAAGACCTTATTTAGAAGTGCATATTTCTATTATTCCTGGCATTCAAGCCTCATATCATCATCGATAACACCCAACCAACTGTAAATTTCGTTCATCTTTAATACTTGACGAAACTGCCGACAAAAACACCAAAATTTCCCATTTGTTTAATTATTTCGATCGAGCTAATGAAAGTATTCACCGCAATTACTTTTACCTGCACACAGACTGCACTGAAGACGCATAAATAAAACATACGGTAACCAATATCAGTAAATAATGTAAACGAAAGGATGTATTTACAAGTAATGGCATGATGAGTAGCTGGCATCACAGGGTTCAAGGTACTATGGAATAGGGAATTATATGATGAGGACTAGTTTAGTTTGTGTGTGAGAGCTTTATTTGACGTTTATGAAGTTGATGTAACTGAAAAATTGATGCCATTTTACCTGACATATATTTTCCCAGTGAAATACTATCATCCACAAAATTGCAAGTACGTATCTTCCATGTCCAAGACGCATTAAACACACTGCATGGGACCGTGTAGTGCAATCCACGTCAAAGTAAGAAACGCATACAAACCGCCAACAAATTACAAACAAACACCCGACCCAAACTAAAAACGTTATTTGCATTTTTCTTGAGATCCTTAACACCGATTTTGGTGAATGTTTTTCCCCCAGGCTACCTTTATGGGATGCATTTAGAAAGCTGGATGAATTGAATGAATGCTCTTCGAATATCCATAAATTGTATACGGCTAATGCTTGTATACTGGCCGCTCAAACTGAAGCTTCAACCGAAATGCGCCACTTCGTTTTAAAATTGCAAACGAGACTTATTTTTGTTTTACCAAGTTATTAATTATTCCTGTTTAATAGAAGAAATAATGCTAGGAGCATGCGCAGTGCGGGCTCATCAGAACATGTCCAGCAAAAAACCCGTAGGACATTGAGGAAGAACTGAATTTCATAATAATCCCTGAACTGGTTGCTATAGGCGTTGCTGGAGTTATCCCACTCTCTCTTTCTCGCTCTCTCTTTGATGTCATCGGTAGAGGGCGCTATAATTATGAGCATAATTTTATGCATCTGATAGTGACCTTCATTCATTATTTCGATAGGGCCTACTATACTGTATAACTTTCCAATGATGTCGATCATGTGTATTGTGTAGTGAGTTTTGTATATGCCATGGCAATGCGCTGCGTTATAATAGTCTATGTGTTTTTATAGTTTTATTACACATGAATGAAATATAAAGCCTGATAGACAGACAACGTCTCATCCTCCTTAGTCTCGGTTGTCATCAGTGTTCCGACTCAGTGCAAGGTCAAAGCTAGTATATCATGGCGATTTAAAGAAAGGAGTTCAATAGCAATTAACGAACAGACCCATGGATGCATTAAGAGTCAATGCTATACAATGAACAAGAGATAAGATAATGAAACGAAACTGCCAAACACGATAACGAGCAACCATGCGTGCAACCTTTTACAATGCATAAATTATACAGCCAGTCAACCATACAACCTCACTACAATGCCTCACAATACTGAGCCTCTTAAAGGTAATATCATACTTTGTTTTTTGTCAAAGAAATACAGATTCATGGGCAAAAAATATCAAGGAAGATACAGTAATAGTCATCTGTGAAAATTTCAGTCCCATACGGTGCCCACTTTTTGAGAAAACAGTGAAAAACGGTCACAGTATTTCATAAGTCTTTTCTCTTTTATTTTTGATCTTTTACATCTTGTGTTGTTTTACAATTTCTGGAACATGAAATACACCATTTCAGGCGGAAAAATTTATAACGGTATGTTTCTTTTACCATCATCTCCATACCCTGTAAGTTCTACGTAACATTTCTGTTTTGGTTTCTTACCAAAGTATGTACCTTTAATAAGGTTTATTGGATAAAATAACGGCGCAGTTAATTCCATATAAACAGCTCAAGACCGATCCTCGGTTGCCATGGAAGCGTTAAATGCATAAATTTCCGTTTCAGGAGTTGCAGTGCAGTGATGATGTTTTGATCTTGTTTTCCAGTTCAACTCGTGACATTTTGCCGACCAAGAGCTAGGATACATGCTTTATATATATAGCTTCTGTTATGAAAGGGAAATGTATCCTTGAAAATGCAGTTTCATTATTGAAAGTCACAAACGTACATGTATGTAGTTTTTGCTATGTTTTTATTTTTGTTTTATACTTTGAGCCACGTTTACCGTATAATATTTGTTATGATCCGCTAGATGGTACATTACATGTAGGCCATGGTCATGCACAAACTGTACTTGCCTATTTCTAAATATCCTCTCAAACCGACTTTACTTGAAATTGATAAAATAATGTTCTTATTGGGAGCATTCTCTTATACATGTATAGGACTACATGTAACTTGAAAAATGGCCCGACAAAAGTGTTCTTTAAAAGGCAGACCTACTTGTTATAGGGATATCCAAATTTCCCATTTTTTGCAATTTCTCACTATAGCGTCGATTTTATAGGCGCCAAGCAAATCGTTGAGTTATATAGATGCACAAGCCCTCTTATGATATTTTTTTGATCAATACATACAACACTATAATTCGTGCGAAGATAAACATAGTTTCAAGTGGGAAAATCTACTAGCTTTGTATAGTACTCAGAAATGTTAAGTATTTATATATCTATTGTTTGTTTGTTTGTGTGGTTTTGTTTATTTGATTATTTATCTATTCATTCATTTTTTTCTATGTATTCATTTATGTATCTGTTTATTTATTATTTATTTATATATTTACATTGATATATTTATTTTTGTCTGTTTCTATGCTTCATTTTTATTACTTTTTTAATTTGTAATATTTTCTTTTGTTGTTTTGTTTATATTTTTCTCCCTGTAATTGGCGGATACTCTGCTGTTGGATGAGATGAATGTATATTTCTGGTTTATTCATTTTTAAAAATTGTACAGGGTAGGCAGCCACAATGAGTCGCTGATAAAACCCCATTTACAAGGATTTAAAAAAATTATATTGTATGTATTTATTTATTTATAAATAAATAAATAAATGTTCATCTCATCAAATTCATTAATATACATGTACTTGTATTCCATTTTCAATTTAACTCCCGGTCTTTACTTGTACAAGGGGCTCAAAGGACGAAAGGCTATAGGCTAATTTGAAGGGGGAAATATAATAGGCTTAAAGTAGGCCCTAGATAAAAATATCATATGTCGGCCTGCAATTTGCATTTTGTGGTTGAATTGAAAATTTTCTTTAAAAATTATCAATCGTTTAAACGTTTTGCATGGCGGGATATGGGAGTTTTCGTATATTTTCACTCATGACAGAATGGTCGTAAAATTTATTCCTTTTAGAATTGCCGCTGTTTTGTTTTGGGTTTTTGGACTGTGGAGTCTTTCTTTTTCTTTTCATGAATCAAATTGATTCTGAGGGTGAGAAGCATGACTGAGAGGTAACATATGACAGCTTGATCCGCTTCTGTATATTTTTGTATCTCAAAACAAAATGCCCATGTTTACCGCCGCCCAAGATTAACAAAACATTGTCTGGTATGTGTAAGATGGGCCCGCTGGTTTACATTATTACATTGCATGCGATGATAACATATAGCCCCCCCATCATACACTGTATTAACGTATGGAAAACACATTACGCCGCCTGTTATTTCAAGGAATTCTTTTTTTAATACCAATGACCGATCACATCGCATGTGGAGGGGCCCCATATATATGCGACCAGAAACATTTTTTGACCATGACGTCGTCAGTCTGGCTCCCTGACTTCGGAGCTTGGCGATCGTGCTGTAGAGTCGTTTGAAGGGATGAGGGATCCGACTGGCCATTCTGGAGCGATCAAGCGATCCCATGGGAGAAAAGGCGGGACTTTTTCGGCGTATTATAGACAAACGGTTCAATAAATTGTTCAGAAATAAACAGCCTCGGGCGAGAGAAATTCACCGGGAGATTGGGGTGGATATGATATTGCACGCCGGAGGGAAACTTAATCCAGCCGGCTTGGCCTGTTTTTAGTTGTTTCTGCTCGGGGTGTGCTATTGTGAAAAGTTGAAAAGTTGAGGTTCAGGGAATTGAAAAGCTAGAAATACCCGATTGGTGTTGGTTGCGCGTCACTTTTTAATCCGGCATAAAACACTAAAGGTGTACTGAGTGTCGATAACGGCAACTTTAATTCAGCGTTCAGGTACGATTACCACTGACCATGCATGGGCCAAAACATTCTTTTCACGATTGCCACAAAAAAAATGGCGACACACTTGATTCGATTTCCAGCAGCCTTTCTTAGCTGGAACCCGACACTATTCAGGGGATCATAATAATACTAAGAAGTAGGCACTCTACGCAACCTGCAGCCCAGTTGAATAGTATACCTAATCGAATTTCTACTCATTTATTATTTAAAAAAAAAGAAAAAAAAGAAAACGGTTAACCGAACGCCAATAATTATGTTTCATTGGAGTCAAGTAAACCCCATTTAAATGTTTGCTAAAATCTTGTGACCGTGCGAAAAAGCTACATTTTCCTCCCACACGATGTTTCGATCATTTTCCTACGGTATAGTCTTCATGAATATTAAATGATTTATTTTTTTGGTCGCCGGTAGTCTTTACTAAAAGACAGAGCGTCGTGAAAAATTAGTCGAGGCAAAATCGCCCAGTCACGACGTACCCTATTGTGATTTACAGCAAGGCATTTTTCCCCAAATCTTTTTTGTTTCTATGATAATTTTGTCCCCTGAAAACTACCGGATCTATCGAACTTGGCTAAAAAAAGAAACACGCCCGTTGTATTTTGACAAAAGAGAGATTGCCTTATAAGGCAATAGGATAGCAACCACAGAGATGACAGTTTTGATATGATGCGTCCAACATTGTTCTCATGATGGCTATGAATTTCCTGGCTTGAAAACACGCGGCCACATGCCAACCACAACGAAAACAACATGGCATGATAGGATCTTTGGTTCATAATTATACAATCAAGATAAGATAAGCGTGCCATTAGCCAATCTACAGTCAGTTTTGCAATCACGTGCTCTGCTGACACGGGTCACAGTAATCATTCCTTGTTGGGTGTTAAAGGTAGTATCACAGTTTGGTTTTTTTAAAAGAAATAGAGATTCCTGGACAAAAATATCAAGACAGATACAGTAACAGTCATCTGTGAAAATTTCAGTCCCATAAAAATTATATTATATATTATATTGAGAAAACAGTGAAAAACTGCCATAGTATTTCTTAAGTCTTTTCTCTTTTATTTTTGATCTTTTAAAAGATCAAAAAGATTTTCGGTCGTTGTTTTACTAATTTCTGGATAAATACACCATTTCAGGCGGAAATATTTTAACGGTATGTTTCTACCACCACCATCTCCATACCCTCTAAAAAAAAAAAAGTACACTCTAAAAAACAAAGTGCTAAAAATCAGGTGCAACTTTATGACTGCACCTCAGGTGCAAGATTCAGCACCACAGGTGTAAAATGTTTCTGAGGTGCTGAAAATCAGGTGCTGAAAATAGGTGCTGTCTGCTTAATAGCACCTGAAGAGCAAACGTAAAACCCAAAGATTTTGATTGGCCCATATAATTATGTGTCACGTGATTTTTGTGACAACTGCGGTTGATTTCACGAACAATACAGATTAATATTAAATTATGCATCAATCTTAATTGCTAAGCAATGTGTGATGTTGCAATACAAATTAGTATTGTGATAATGACAATTAGATTTGATAATAATTAGTAATTATTAATTAATAATTAGTGTTTCGTACAAATGGGCGTTGGGCACGTTGATTCGTGCTAGCGTAACTGTGGCGCCATTTTCAAATGATTCCGTATGTATAAAGTGAAATATCACAACATATTATACCAGAGCTACAGTACTGGTGATGCAAGGAGGCCACAATACAAGTACAGGTACATTCAATACTTACAAAGTTGTTACAATACATTATTAATTAGCTAAATTTGCATATTACTGTAATTCAATGTATGTATGTCAGTACCAACAGTACGCTGTGCTTAAGTTAGCTCTTAAAGGGTCAAAAAAGCATTATTTTAGCGCCTATGTCAATGAACATGCTTTTAACAGCTCCCATGGAGCAAAATTTAGCACCTAGGCCTACCGGGTACTAAATAAGTTACACTTCATGTGTGCTAAATCAGCACCCCGGGAGCAGTCACTATACGAGCACCTGCAAGTGCAAAAAATAGCACTTCAAGAGCTGAATTTAGCACTTGGTTTTTTAGAGTGTATACGTGAATCTGTGAACATTTCTGTTTTGGTTTCTTTATACCAAAGTATGATACTACCTTTACTTTGTGTACACGCACAAATTTGGCTTCCGGTCCTGACGTTTGACCTTATACAATGAAAACACTCACTAGTCATTGTTATCATAATATGCTGTCTTCGATGTTGATTTGATTATGGCTGTGGGAGGTTTTCAAAGATGCATTTACATTAGATTCCCCAAAGGGCACAGTTGTCCATTATGATACGAGGAACACAATTGCGATAAAGTAGGGGCCTTTATACGGTACCACAGTTGTGCAGTTATACCAAAATGACACACCATAAAATTGTGTGTTTGAAACCCATATCGATACACAATGTACGACTTTGTGACTCTCCATAAAGTAAACACTACTTCACACTAGAGAGAGATACAAGGAACAATATTGCATTATGAAGACAATTTTTTGGCGTCTTGAACATGACTCGACGGACAATGCAATTTTCCTGAAATTATAAGGAAACTTGAGTTAACACAATAGTTCCTAATAATCAGTACTATGAGTACAAAATACGTTTTCTGTAATAGTGAAATAGGTGGCACAGTAGGAAAAAAAAACAATTTTCCTCATTCGCTTTTTGCGCATGCGATGTCCCATTCCAAACGAAAGCAAACCTAACAGCAATACAAATTTATCTCATTTCAATACCCTAAAAAATGTGGGACAAAATATTTCATTGCATCTCTTAAATGGACCCCCAAGGAAAAAAAAAAAAATTTATATAAAAAAATACTGTAAAAAAAAAAAATATTAATAAACAATATTCCTTTTAGTTATCCATGAAACTCCCGCGGGAAATAATTATTCTATTAATTTTTTTCTGAAAATATTGGCATACATGAAAGAAAAAATACAACGCCCCCAATATTTTACCATCTACTTATTAATTTGATCAAATCGGTAAGGGGACTTCCTTTGCTACTCTTCATCACAAATGTGGCAAAATTATAATATTCGCCCCTGAAATATTATGTACAAAAGGCTCGACATGTTCTTCACATAGTAACAGACAATATTGCTCCATTTTTATTGCAGAGTAGGATATATAAAGTAGTGAAGAATGTTACAGTTTCCGGAGACTGACAAAATGATTGGCGCGCGCTCACGTCTGACCAAAAAAAAATATATATAAAAATCAATCAAATGCATTATCGCCCTTGTATACAATGAAGTATTCACGCAGAATGTGCATTAAAACACGAATGAAGCATCCGTATCGTTTTTAGTCGTGCCATTGAGAACATGCTCTGTAATCACGTTCGTCCTTGGAGAGCAAGCCAGTACATAAAACAGATAATGGGGGACAGCTTTCAATTTTTATTTGAATGGGTATTCATAAAATCAGTTTTAATCATTCTCTCCCTGGCCTTCCACTTTCGAGAAACCGTGCATTAGTTCATTTTTTTATTTTGTTCTACACTTAAAATACGAAAAAGGGTCTAGATGGCTCTTAATGCAATGGACTGCTAGAGACATGTAATGCAATGGACTGCTAGAGAGAACATTTATTGACGTCATCACAGCCGTTCGACACTTAAAATTGACACTTAATTGTTCTCTCTTTCCAAAGAATGAGGCACAAAAATCAGTAATTTCATTTTTTCTCACAGAAACTTCGGATACAAATTTATTCCAATACAAGTGGATACAGTGCATGGCGGTACAATAATGAAAGAAAACGGAACGTGAAATATTGTTGTTACACCAAATAAAATTGGGGGAAATTATTAAGGAAATTGCTGCTTTGACTTTGAGTTTTTAGGCATAATTATGCTAACTCAAGATATAGGCCTATAATTATTTGATGTAATGTAAAAGATCTGCACTTTCACTGAAAATTTTCAGTGTTTTTAAATTTTAACTTTTTGTCCAAATTTGTTTGACCCACCGAACCTATCCACCTCAATTTTTATTTGATTTTTCAGAGGAAAATTCAGGATTTTCATTTAAAAAGTGAATTTCGATTTTCAGTTTACTTAAGTTTGTTTCCTTGGCCCACCCATTTACTATTTCGAAAAAAAAAGAAGAAATTTAAAAACATTGAAAACTTTGAGTGGCCCCTTATGATAGTATGAAGCCAATAATATCAAGTGATACAAATTGTATAGCTTACTACACAATGTAGGCATACCTTGCAAAGCAAAGCATGTAAACCGAAAATAGATTCTATGCATATGAACCTGATAATGAATTTGTGATTATGAACATTCCATAGCCGTTTCATGTAGACGTGCCGAATATGTAAATGTACATAACATGAATAGGCCTACATAGGCTATACATGTACGTATTCGTACTAACAGTGTATAAGCATGAATATGCATTTAATTAAACATGAATATGTATGTAACAATCATGTATATTTAAATATCGTGTAAAGATGCATTATTTTTCCCAACGCGTGAATGGTGCTGATCTCTGGGCCCTTAATAATAATTATGCATACCCGTTCTTAAAAACCGTTCACTTATTAAGCGGCGAATTTATCAGTAATCATTATCTCTGCATAAATAGAGATAGGTCATGAACGTCATATAGAATTCGCATTGCCCACTTCTCTTATACTGAAAACCCATTTCCTCCTCCCAGAGATTCAAAGCCCATAGAATGGAAGTTTTACAGTGAAATATCCGTGCATGTGCAATTTTGTTTTTTTTCCCTTGGTCTTGCATCCTTGTGATCTTATGGGGCATTTATAACTTTTGGGCCCATGGGGGTGCTACATGGACGCCATTTTGAGGGTACATTTCACTCAGCATAAAGTTATTTGGCAAATGTCAAAATGTCACAATAATTAATTCCATGCTTGTGTAGTCTGAAGTTGATTTTTTTTTACATTAAAAAAATGATAAAAGGGATTTGTTCCATCGGCTGCCAGTACGGCCCTGAATGCCCAACCAATAATAAAACTATTGAAAATGAGACCATTTAAACAAAACTATCAAGGAAATCGTTTAATGGAATTTGACAGTTAAACTCAGTAAAATCATCATAACTAATCTGAACAAGACATCGTAGAAAATTGTACTGTAGACTAGACTATATTATTATATGTCATCTTGTATTTTCCGGGTCTGAAGTCGTTATAAAGGACAAGTTAGGGTCAAAATCTGAAGGATTTTTTCTGCCGGATATCCCGGATAATTATTTTAATATTTTGGAGACGGGGGGGGGGGGGGGGGGCTAAAATTTGAAATAACCAGGAACAAATAGCCTGACCTTGTTTTAAAAACGCGTGCACCATGGTGTCGAAAGGCAGCCTTGAAACAAGGCTATTTTGGAACAATAATACAGAGCTGAAATTACATACATCCAGTTGGTGCAGTTTGTATATATCTAGCATATAAAATGAACCTATATAGGTTCAAGTTACACTTCTACCGTCCATAGTCTGAAAAAAAACTAGCCGTAGAGATAATTATTATCCAAAGTCTACATTTTTAAAGGTTAAGAACAGTCTTGTGAAAAAGAAAGATGCCTCATCGTTGAAATTTGAGGCACCATCTTATGATTAGGAGTTCGCATCTTGAGATGGGTATGTACTTGTAGAAAGTAGGCCAAGCAAGGCGAGACCGCGGTCGTTGATGCCTTCAAAAAGCGGACGAGTATCGGGGGCCGCATAGCGGGTCTGCTGATGGGGCTCTAGACCAGCAGGACACGGGCCGTGTTGAGCAGCAGCAACGCGGCGACGAGGTTACCGGCCGTGGCCGCTGTGGCCCCCGAGGCAGTGGTCATCTTCATGGTAGTACCTGCATCGGGCTCGGGCTCCGGTTCGGCAGTGCCTGTCGGCTCGGGCTCCGGTTCGCTAGTAGCACCACCGGTGGCCATCGGTTCGGGTTCTGCCGACGGCGTACTTCCCTGTGACTGCAAAATAAATAATAATATTTCGATTCAAGCAAAGTTGAAACCCAGCCATGATTGAAAAACGGACATTCACAAGACGACCTCTGACAATCAGTATCTTCAAACTGCATGCATCATGCATCATGTATCATGTACACCGCGCGACCAAAATGTATCAATTTTTTTTCTTCGGATTCCCAAGTAGTTGAACAGTTCCGTTAACTCGTTATTCATTGGTCACATTGTTGACTGATTTGCATAATTATTAATCTACAAGGCCCGCCCTTTTTTGAAAACAGTTTTGATCTCGGGGTAAGATCAAAACCATTCTTTATGTTTTACAATTTTATGTTTTCGCTATTTTCTCGTGACTCTGATGTCCGATTGAGCTCAGATTTTCACATCAGGTTGAGCATCATTTGTTTGAGCTCAGATTTTCACATCAGGTTGAGCATCATTTGTTCATGTACAGGTCTGGTGGATTAAGTGCGAGCTGTTCTGTAACCTTTACAAATCATGTATACCCCTACCCGTACCGTAACCGTGTGCACAATTATGTTCTGCTTGCACTGTTGCAGTCTCGTGATATGGATGCCTTCATTATAATTCAATTGAAAAAGGGGTAGATATATTTTGGTGATGGAATCCATTTTGGAATTCCTTTTCCTCATATCCGATTGTATCCAATTTTGAGCAACCAAAATAATTTGAAGTGCGGCTCTCGCCGCTGTTACCGAAAATGGGTTTTAAACCCGTGTTTTCCAGCCGTGCCAGAACCTTATTTTATTTGTCCACTCACACTTGGACAGAAATATTGCTATAGGAAGGGAAGTTGGCATTTTATTGCTGAAAAATATTCACATCTTCACACAAGTTACGGCACGGAATGAATTATTTTGACAAGAAACTCAGTTTCACGGAAGCTTTAAGTTAGTGTCCACATTCCAAATCCCAGCTTCTGGCTCTTATCTTGATAAGCGCACGGCTGGCATGCAATGGTGCATTTTTGTCTGTATATGCATTACTGGCCTGTTAGTGTTAGTGCACTGAACATGAATGCCCTACATGGTTTTCATACCCATAGTTTTATCTCGTCACCCACACACTAAGAATGTATGCATGCATGCTTCTGTTTCGGATGTTTCACTTTCAGATCTCCGTGAAGCTAGACAGATGATATGTCCATCATTGATAAAAATGATTAATACATGCGAGAGAAAGTTGGCATTTCAAGCTGGCGTTAATAATCCACTGCCTTTTCTGTGACAGGCTTCCTAAGTTTTATTAAACCTGTAAAGTGTCAGACTACATCCAGATGAATCAATCATCAACACCAATTTCTGCCTCCATATCCTCGTTTAACGGCAGCCTTGCATCTTCTTTTTCAATTTAATTTTAACTTCGGAGAGCAAATTTCAGGAAACATTTTGCGCCATCGGATACTGACTGCAAGGAAGACCCAATCATTATTATCAAGTCGCATTGGTGGGATTCGAACCTCGGACTCTAGAGAGAGAGTGAAAAGCGGGGAGGCACTTCCAAACCAACCTGGTTTATCATTGTTTCCGAGAGAGTTTCTTGGCATTTTAAAAATTAAAATAGTCTTTTTCATAAGGCCTAAAATACCGAATTGTTGCCAATAAATTAAGTTGAAACTCTGAATTACTTGTACACAACACAGAGAGCACATACACCAAAGCCCTTGTCCCATATCCTTATATATACTTCAGGTGATGCTACGTCAAAATGGATAACCGGCACAAACTGTCCGGAGGTGACGCCATTACCTTGAAAGTGACCCTATTAAAAGCTTTCATTAGACTCTATCGGGACACAGGCCAGGGGAAAGAAGATCTAATCGCATTGAACAGGACTGGTATATAGGCGAGGCCTACTTTCACAAGTACGATGGAGATGCTTGCGTCTAGCAGGACTGCAGGAGTATGAACGGTAAGGTAAGTCATGATTATAGTGCATTAGTGCTGGGCTGAATTTCAGCACTGATGAGTTTCTTTGCCAATGAAGTACCAGGTACCGTACAGCTCTTGAATGCTATACATATGTATATACTTAGATAATAACAAATTATAAGACGTGGACAACATTATGAGACGCCTCGTGCCTGCGTAAACGGCGGCACACCCGTATGGCTGGCCATGACCCCAACCCGTCCCGACCCCAGCACCCCAGCGAGGAATGTCTGTTGACTTTGCCTCGGAGTGGTCGGTCATAGCCCGAACGCGGCGGCGGTGCATAATTACTAGAAACAGAGCCTCATTGTTATCGTAACTATTACTATTAAGCATGTGTTATTCCTCCATGGTTGTGTCGTTTATCGAAAGTCAACTTTGCCATGTGGCCTACAAGTTAATTATGAGGTTTTCGATGGAAAAGAACGAAGGAAAAAAAACAACAGAAATCCCAACGGAAAAAGCAGTTTTAATTCCTGGGAATAAAATACACGTCGGTTACTTTGTTTTCACGGTTCGGCATGAGGTGTCATACTTTTTTTCTTTTAGAGAAAACAATGAAAAACGGCCAATGCATTTCAACAATCTTTTCACATAAAAGATCAATTTCTGTTAATTGCTCGGTAAATGTGTATCTCTAAAGGTCATTAGTTTGGTCTTCAAATAGCTAGACAAAAACAATAACGGTGTTTGTTATAGCAGTCTGGTCTTAGTCTCACCACAAGTCTCATTTTGTTGAGGCTCAGACATTCAAGTTATAATCATTTGTGTCATTTCCTGCAGTTTTAGGATGTGGGATTTTTCATGGGGTTGTAAAATGACCACAAAATTAACTTAAAGGCAGTGTGGTATAGGCTTGACGTCCAAATCAAACCAAAACATGAAAACAAAAATAACTTTGCGGCAGGAAGCCTTTTTGTCTTTACATGGTTCAAAATTACTATTGACCCTTCAACTATGATTTTAATTTCTTCGGCCTGAAAAAAAATAGCAACATGAAATGCTAAAACAAAAAGGAAAGCCCGTACAAGCTAGAAAAGAGAATTATTCCACCATCAAAATCCTTTGGGAAATCTTCCCATCCTCTAACAACTACATGGCCCTCGGTCATGCATACATACATATCACCTACTGGAACTTTCTAGAAACACACATGATGTACGTACGTCACGATAATACCACAAAGTTAATGATTTAATATAAACAAAAATTTAACCGAACATTCTAGAAATCCAAAGTGCATAATATCAATTTCGCAAGACACCGCGGCCGACAGTGAGAAATACATGTAAGCAAATGCAAGAAGACAGCGAAAACGAGATGAACCACAATCCACGATCACACCAATTAATATTGGCAACACAGAATGATTGAATTACTGCACTGCGACGAACTGCTCCTTGCCTCTATGATGTGGCCTTTATGTTTAAAATTTTTCTTTTTAAAGGGGGATTTTTTGGTTATTCAATAATTTGTAAATTCTGTATGGTTGTAAAATCAATGAAACGAAATGGTACTACCAAGGAAATTGTTTTAAAGATTCGATTCAGTCCTGCCAATCTATAATTATTCATTGACGTGCTACTGTTTAGAAAGAGAGTGGCATGTGCCCCCCATCCCAAAAAAACAATTTCAAGAAAAGAAAATCATATGTCATCACTTACCGCTACTTGGACGATAGCAATCAAGAGAAAAACGATCGCTAATCCGTGAAGAACTTGTCGCAATGACATGATGATGCCGTGTGTTGTCTAAAAATCGAGTCGAAGCAAATTTAAGCCAGCAAGCTGAAACCACTGGTTAAATTCCTCAAAAACCAAACCTGTGCGGCCGGCTATGGTGTCGTCCTGTCACAGTATGAGTATGACCTCGTCGTCGTCTGTGCACAGAGTGTGTGACAGACTTGACTCCAATGCATGATCAGTGGGAGTACGGTATCGGCTCAGGCGCATGTGTAATGTGTCCAAAATCACGTGGAAGCTTGTGGAAGCTACGGTAGCCCTAGGTAGACGTTGAAGTAATGAAATATCACTTGTTTTAAAAGGAGCATATAGGATTTGCAATGCCTCCAAAAAATAAAATTATTGAGTTTGAGACAGACAAGGGACTCAACAGTTCGTAAACAGTGCAAAAAGTCACCATGGGAAATCTACGAAACCTACGATCGATCGTAACTCGAGTTAAGAAGGATAGCCCATCGTATGCTATACGTAGGGCTGAAATGCATCAGAGGTCCTACGAATAATATTATGAGGTTACTTTGTACCACTTACTGCGCCACTAGAGCTCATTTTTTTAAAACGATTTTTGACTTCATCCAGTCGCACTAACGTCGCACGCTATTAAGCAATGCAAATCATAAACAGATCGCAATAACACGGCAATATAACACAATGACACGGGGATATAGCGCAATGGTATGGCGATATAACGCCGAAAAAGGGGGGTCATGCGCAATCGATTTGGCGGAAACGAGCCACCGTATTATACTGATGAACACAGTGCACGTTGTATAGTGTGAGACAATAGCATTTCTCATGTGTAATTACTTTAGGGACATTAATTAGGATGAAACATAACAGAAAAGTTTAACCTGCCTGATTAATCCAGAAACATTACAACCCTGCTGGCCTGGAAATTGGAATAAACGTGATTGGCCATTAAAAGTGTTTGGTAATATATTTTTGAACTTTCCCTACTCTGATTGGCTAATGAATATGACGTCGTTTTAAGCTGTTTTTATGCCAGTGTGTATTGTACTTTTTAGGTAACCATGGGGCAGTTCCGTAGTTGCGGACGTGCATTTAAGAGAATTTGAGAACCCAGAACTTCAAATTTATAGACTACTGCTCAAAATCCAAAAGCCTCATTGAGGCTTTTGGATTTTGAGCAGTTGCATTTTAAGTATCTCCGATAGAAGTATAAACCTGAACATTTTATTCTAATCCCATTCTCGATTTGCGCAGCACATCACAAAAACACCCCCGTTGCGGACGTATTCACAGAAAGTGTACTTTTCAGGTGCTTGCGTTTTCATCACAATTGCTCTGAAGTGTACACACCTTTGATCGAAACTGGTAGAGTTTTGTTTGGAGGAGGAACCAAAGTAAAGAAAACCAGCAGAGAAATTAACAATTTGATTTAAAATTAAGGAATTTTAACGATTTTTAGAGAATTTAACCATTTGGTTGACATAATTACGGAACTGCCCCATAGGATAATTCCCTTGCTTTGGTCTTGTGTACATTGAAATGAATTTGGCAGCTCAACAGAGCGAAGCTATAATGATTAGACTCGCATGATGACGTTGTAGTGTGAGACATTATTATTTCATGACAATGCAATTTAGAGCAATTGAGAATTGACCAATCCGGTACGAATAAGTTACATTATAAAATTCCATTATAAAATACCATGTAAGAGGCTGAATAATTCAAGAGGCTTCATATACGTGGAAGCTTCGATAAGCATACACAACCCATTAATGTAAAAAGACCAACCGCCCAACCGTGAGAGGCTTCATACGTGTGAAGCTAAACAGAGGCTTCATATGTGTGAAGCTTCGACCAGCATACACAACTCAATGTGAAAGACCAAGCAATTACAGATAGTCTGAGAGCTAGCCACATAAGATTTCAACCCATTTTACCCAGAAGGTTTGACCCCTTAAAGTTGCTAAGGTTGTCCATGTGATTCAGAAAAAGTTGGTCAGCCTTCCCCCAGAGGTTGGACCTTGACCCCTGACCCCCTTGAAAATGCCCCCAGGACGGGTTATTTCAACCCATCGTACCCATGGACCAAACTTTGTCAAAATAAAGTAGTATGACAGCACATCACAAAAAAACAAAAACTGACTAAATATCTGGTTGGGAAGGTGAGGTCAGACCACCCGCAAAGTGACCCAAAGGGCGCCCTCACAGACGGGTTATTTCAACCCATCGCACCCATGGACCAAACTTTGTCAAAACAAAGTAGTATGATAGCACATCACAAAAAAACAAAAACTGACTAAATATCTGGTTGGGAAGGTGAGGTCAGACCACCCGCAAAGTGCCCCAAAGGGCGCCCTCACAGACGGGGTTTTTTCAACCCATCGCACCCATGGCCCAAACTTTGTCAAAACAAAGTAGTTTGATAGCACATCACCAACAAACAAAAACTGACATAATTTTTTTGTTGGGAAGTGGAGGTCAGGACCCCCCCCCCCCCCGGATAATGCATGGCTCAAATGGTATTCGTCAAATTGGTATTTATTTTGTATTAGTACATGTATTGGTTTATTGCACTCATATCGTGGACCTCGGGCCAGATTGCAAGAATGTAACAATTTGTTAAACAAACCCACAAAAATACACATACAGCAAGGAAGCAGTAGGGGTAATGGGCTATTGTACAGACATCAATAACTGGTTGGGAAGACCAGACCACCGAACGGCAAAGTGCACCCCACCTGACATGTCCAGGATGGGTTATTTTCAACCCATCGCACCGATGGACCAAACTGTGTCAAGTAGTATGAGAGCACATTACCAACAAAACTGACTAAATATCAGGGAGGTGAGATCAGACCCCCAAGGCGCCCAAAGCCCAGCACCTGTACACTCACAGTTTATTTTCACTTATGCCTCCCCTCTAACAAAATGTTAATGATGATAGCAGATCACAAAAAAAAGAGGAAAACTACATGAATATTTGATTTCAATAGTTTGGTCAAACCCCAACAAATGAAAGTACCCGCCCCCATATTTCGTCCACATCCGACAGAAAAGGGAAACTGACTGGTTGCAAAGGGGAGGTCAGAATCTCCCACGCGTCGAATGCCCACAAAGAGCCCCAGTAGTATAGGGTGTGACTATAGATGGTTTGACCTTTCACCTAGTTTCGAGGTCGTTGACCTCAAGGTCAAGTGACCTTAGATAAGGTCAAGTAGGGAGATAAGATAAGAAGGTCAAGTAGGTCAAGTAGGGAGATAAGAAGTCTGCCGGTCTGGAGGTGAAGGGTCAAGTGGTCACATGACGAGCGTGACGTAGTATGAGATAAGGTCTCGGAAGGCAAGCTGTGGTTGAAGGTCAAGTGGGGATGGTAGGTTGTGTAAGAAAGTGCGTGCACCTTGAAGGACGTACGGGTTTGAACGTGTGTTAACGGATACGGGGGCAGTGGGCGGTGAACCTATAGATAAGCGGGGATTAAGGGCCAGTGTCTAAATGAATACGGAAGGCAGTTATATACGGTGCATGGCGTATATAACTTTTCGTACGGTAATGCGATATGTCAACAAGTACAGAGGGTATATAGGGAAAGACAAGCATGCTTTAATGGTCAGCTAGTGTCTAAATGAAGTCCGTCTCTTTTCCTTTATCGGAGGATGCACCATATGACGATAACACTCTCATACTCGGCGATGATGATCCCGATCCTTATATCGAAGCCCTCCACGTATCGTGGACGACGAAAAGGGAGCTAGACCACGGGGACGAACAAAGTCCGGAGGGGATGGTCTAATCTAAGACTTTGTAAAGGAAGTTTAAAACACAAGACGACCGTTTTTACGTGACAGCTCATGATCCCCGTTATATTCTATTTTTATTCACCACGGTTCTGACATAGGCATATTATACATGTAATTAGGAGTAAAAGCCTAAGCAACGGAGGAAAACATTTTTTATACCATATATGCTAGATTATTTAACAACTCTAACAGTTTGTCTAGAACAATTGGTCTTTATTGATCGTGTTTATTCATCATTGTCTTCCTGGATATCATCCTCTTCATTTTGTTTGAACAGTCCGTCAAATTTTTGGCCTGGTGTTTAGGCAGTACTCTGTTCAAGGCTTTTAAGTCCCATACCTTTAGGCCTATCTACTTTTTCTTCGAGATCATCCATGGCCTCTTCAAGCCAGTCTAGATAGGTAAATTTAGCATTGTCATTCTAGCATTGTCTTCCAATTCATACTACATGTATTCAACAATATCTGTCTCAGACTATTAGTCTTTATTGATCGTGTTTATTCATCATTGTCTTCCTGGTTATCATCCTCTTCATCTTGTTGGAACAGTCCTTCAAATTTGGCCTTTTGTTTAGGCAGTACTCTGTTCAAGGCTTTATTAAGTCCCATGCCTTTATCTACTTTTTCTTCGAGATCATTCACAATATCTTGATGAGTATCATTGTCTTTCAGACGCAGGTAACTCGACAAAAAATCCTTGTAGTCGTTGAAGAAGAATCTCTTGACTGCCCAGGCGGTCTTCCTGTTGGCCTTTTCTTTGGCTCGATCCTCGTCCATATCCCCGTTGAGGTACTTTTCATATCTGTCACTCCACATCTCCTCAGTAGCTTCTTTAGCCTCTTCCAGCCAGTCTTGATAGGTGGCATTGTCTTCCAACTCCGAACTAGACTCAGCTTCATCCGATGAGTCGTCATTTTCCTCCTCCGTTTCGGACTCCGAATCATTTTCCTCAGACTCTTCGTCGTCAGACTGGGTTGACTCACTTTCACAGCTCTCTGTTTCCGAATCTTGAAATCTGCGCTTTTTTAATTCGGGTTCATAGTTATCTACGCCGAACCGTCCAGATCGAATAGCACTAATTTCTCCATCATCGTCAAATTCATCCTTTTCCGATTCATCCGCAGCATGTACACTTTCTGCATGTCTCCGAAGGTTATATCTCCGTCCAAAACTTTTGTCGCATTTTTGACAAACATGGGGTTTGACTACGGAAATATTATTCATGTTGCCTCTTTGATGGTTAAGCTCCGAATGGTGAGAAATGGAAATAATTATTTCAAAATATATATTGACTCATCGACTTGCTCATTTTGCTCATCTGACTCATCGGCCTGCTCATCTGACTCATCGACCTGCTCATTTTGCTCATCGGCCTGCTCATTTGTTTCATCGACCTGCTCATTTTGCTCATCTGCCTGCTCATCTGACTCATCGGCCTGCTCATCTGACTCATCGACCTGCTCATTTTGCTCATCGGCCTGCTCATTTTACTCACCGACCTGCTCATTTTGCTCATC
>CAXARH010000096.1:0-19603 GCA_963971285.1 Astropecten irregularis | reverse complement strand
TACACTTTACAGAGGCCTTTCATCCCTCTTGGGAGTTGGGACATCATAGGCCAACGACAAGATTCTTCCAACCAGACTGGTCCATGCCAGTCTCTCCACCTTCCTCCACGGCTCCAGGTATACCCCAACCTTCGGACACCAGCCTCTAGGTCCTGTTGCAGGCATTTCTCGGACTGCCTCATTTCCTTTTGCCCTGTGGGTTCCAGTTGATGGTGCTGCCTTTGTGATTTTTGGGTTGCTTTTCAGAGGGTGTGTCCTAGTCAACGCCAGCACCTCTGTAGTATTTTCTGTTCTATGGGCTGCTGACTTGTCCTTTCCCATATTAACTCCAGGAATCGATTTCACCCAACTCATCGTAACTTACTATCAATCGGACATGATCCATTGCAGCCCTATGTAGGATATGATGGGATATTCTTCGTGACTCAAGTTACGATCGGTCGTAGAGCTTTGTGAAATCGACCCCAGGTTGCATATCACATAATGGGTAACACTTTCTTAGTATTCTTGCCAGTGCATTAGAGAGTAATTTGGAGAGGCAATGATCACTGACATCAATTTAGTAAAATAGGAATAAGCATACATATCCTACCTTCATATGGGTGGATATTGACCTCTGGGTCAAGGGTCAAAGTGTCATCCGGGTTTAGTTGGAAGGAGAACGAACTGACCGTGGACACCAGCTTGCTGAAGAAGTCAGCCAAATGAGGGCAGTCTTCCAGCATTACGTAACGGTCCTGGCGATTGGTGAAGTAGGATTCGCTAAGATTGGCCCTGAAAGAATCCAAATACAGAAAACAAGTGCTTTTATTGGGAGTTTGGGAATAAAAAGAACATAGTGGTGTTGAGATTCATGTGGACTGCGGAATAAGGCCCATTTTAAGGTTAAAGGTACGATCTAGCATGATAGCATACCAAACAGAAATATTCACAGATTTACCTATAACTTACAGGACAGGGTATAAATATGGTCATGGTAGAAACATTCCGTTAACAACTTTCTGCATGAAATGCTGTATTTATCCAGAAAGAGAGTACAACCAATGACCAAAAATAATTTTTCTTCGGAAGATAAGATATAACGGTGAAAAGATTGTTTAAATATTGTGCACGATTTTCACTATTTTCACTATTTTCTCACAAATTGGGCACCATATGGGACTGGAAATTTCACAGATGACTGTTACTGTATTTTTCCTGACATTTCTGCCCACGACCCTGCATTTCTTTGACAAAAAACAAAATATGAAATTAATTTTATGTCACCCCACAAAAAAACAAACAACACATTTTGATAATACCAGAATACATTTTGCCAAGTAAAACAGGTTTCTAAACAATATTTTCAGCTCAGCATGCATTTTGAAATTGAAAGTTCCCTCCGATAGGACACTCACCCACTGATGATCAGCGTGTCATCGAAGACGCAGACTTTCAGATGTGACAGGCCGATGACTTCGTTGTATCTCTCCGGGATTGCAGCCTTCAGCACTCCCCTCAGGTCCGGGGTGTGGTACAGAGACACCCGTACGGCAGATGGGAAAGCTCTGAGCAAAGGGAGCAGCATTGTCCGGGAGTTGTGGCTCCCTCTGGAGCCCCGCGTGCAGTCCAGGAGAATCTGGACCTCAAGAGGCGTTGATGAGTTGGCGAGGTGTTCACGCTTACAGGCATCATTCAGTGAGGCGACCTGAAAAAGGCAACCAAAACCTCCTATGACTTGATTATTTCAGAGAGTGTTCACCTAAAAAATGGCACAACAGATTAAACCATCACCCTCTCCCCCTAAAAAAGACAAAAAAATATCATTATTGGCTCAATTTAACCTGATTTAAAAGTACAGTACAGGATTGGTAGCATACCCAAACAAAAATGTTCACAGATTGACGTATAACTTTCAGAGAACTTTCAGGGTATAAAGATGGTGCTGGTAGAGAAATATTCATTTAAAAATGAATTTATCCAGAAATTGGTAAAACAAAGACCGAAAACAGTTTTGATCTTGGAGTAAGATTTTCTTGTGACTCAAATGTCTGATTGAGCTAAAGTTTTCACAGGTTTATTATTTCATGCATATATTGGATTAGACAAAGTGTGAATGCTGTTCTGTGACCTTGACCAATCATGTATTATACCTGTAATATACAATGTAAACCAATCTCACAAAGTGCCATCTGGTCGATTATTAACCCTCCCTCTGGGTTACACTGAGACCACAGTACAGCATGGCTCCAATAGGTCTCTGAGACAATCATCACCAGAAGGTCCTGTAGATTGTTTGCTTCAGACCCTACATCAATACTTACAAGCTCATCCTCCTGCCGTCCAGTGCCAAGATAAAGTGCAGCTAATACGACCCGATGCCTACTCTTCCCCAACTGTTCCTGTGAATGACAAAATGAGACTCCAAAATTATAGTCAATTGTACAATTATTTTCAAGAGAATTATTCATAATGCTCCGCCCCCTCCCTCCAGCCCCCTCCCCACCCCCAACCAAACATTGAAAACTCAGCGCAGGCCACAACAACTCCGGACCCAGGTTTGAATCCCAGGGATTAAAGCCCCAGTCATTTTTTTTTTGTCTACCTTCCGATGACTAAGTACATTAATCCTCCATTCAGCCTATTAAAGGGGGTATACAACATTGGTAACAAACCAAAACAGAAATGTTCACAGATTTACGTATTAAAGACAATTTGTCTGAGTGAAATGCAGTATTTATCTAGAAAAGAGTAAAACCAAATGCCAAAAATGTTTTGATCTTCCAAAGATCAAAAATGTTTTTGGGTGTTTGGCTAGGGCCTATTCCCTCACAATTTGCTGTATTAA
This sequence comes from Astropecten irregularis, assembly GCA_963971285.1. Classification (NCBI taxonomy): domain Eukaryota; kingdom Metazoa; phylum Echinodermata; class Asteroidea; order Paxillosida; family Astropectinidae; genus Astropecten; species Astropecten irregularis. Next base: position 16,776 of record CAXARH010000096.1, on the reverse strand, counting down.
TTGCAACATTTTTTTTTTCTACTGTTTATGATTACAACATTAGCCGATCATTTCACAGGTTTGTTTTTATTCCATGACATATTAAAATATGAACAGTCTGTAGCTGGTCTGTCAACTTTACAAATGATGCCCTTTAATCTTAAGTCCTAATAATAACATTATAGCCGAGGTCTCATGAACTAACTGATGCCAAATTCTGTCCAAAGTAAAGTAATTAACATTTAACAGAGACAAAAATGAGTAGCATACCTTCAGCATTTCAAAATATTCCAGGGGTCCCTTGAGGACCGTAATCTTGTCACCACTAACGGAGAATCTTGGAGCTTTCTCTGACATCCAATCAAAGCGTTTAAAGACATCTGGTCGATCACCTTCCATGTGTCTTGAGTGCGTCCGACAATTTGGTGACGACTTTCCATCTAAACATGGACTGCAGTGGTAACTTGCAGATGTCGAACGTGTAATTCGTGCACATCTGTTGAAGAGAAAAGGTTCAAACTTAACTTGATAATTATGATTACCAAAATACCAATGAAATATAAGGCAGTGTATATTTTGCTGGCACTGGCATTCTTCCTACAAACGCTATTCTTCTTACCCGCTTGTATCGAGTTGAAAACTGTCTGTCGGTCGTGTGACACCATTTTATCTGGTCCGATTAGTCTGGTACTAAGAAATATCTGACCAAGAGCCATCCAAATCAGAGAGGAAACCAGACTATATTTAGCTTAGCATCTTGTATGATTGCCTGTGAAATATTGCATCTTCGTTGCCATTTTACCCCATAATTTCCCTACAAAATCAAAGCCCTGCCCTCTTTACACAAACTTCACCTTGCTAATATTCAAGAGAACACCACCAATGTATTTGGGTGACCTACTTAAAAATATGATTTGTATTTCCTTACATGAACCGGGCGGTGGCCTAAACTAAACTATCACCTGAATTTGAGAAATAATGTGAAAGAATTCCACCGACGGCCATCACTTGTGCCCAAACCTATGGGACCGACAGAGGACTTTTGAGAGAAATGGCTACCGCTGCATTCAAAGTGTACAATCGTAGGTAAAAAAAACCTTGTAAAACTCACATTTTAGATATGCTACCCCAGTCTTATACACCTGGGATTAAAGTTCATCATAACTTGCATCCAATAAGCTAACTCTTGGAAGATTTAACCCTTTCAACAGTCCAGATCCAGTTTAAATTTAAAATTGCACAGGCATCAAAATTGTTCATGTACGATAAGTTGCGATTTGATTGTAACCATGGCATGGCATTAGTGTCTTTTACAGTTTTAGTTTAGGGCCTACCATGTTTACGCCACCCATATTTTTCAGGATTTATTTGGGTAAGAAACTGGGGGTTTTTTTCACTGAAATATTGCCGAAATATGTTCATTGGGTTTACAGGACCCATGAATAAAATTGCTTTAACTGTATAGTGGAACAGAAGAAGCTAACGTTAACGTAGTTGCGATGATCGTAACCCTAAGGTCCCTGTCCCCATGTCAGACCTAGGGTTACGATCATCGCAACTAACGTTAACGTTAGGCCTAAATAAATACTGAAAATAATATGGGTGGCGTAAAAGACACTAACCCCCATGGCATGGCCTGGCTGTTCCTTCCTCATGGGCCTACTCTATCACATGAGATCAATATAGTTTTACTTGGAATTACCTTGACATCCGCAACATTCCCGGTGAATACATGATCGTCCGTGCAATGTGCATGGGCGCGGCCATCTTGGTTTGATAACGCAATGGATTTCCCATTGATTGCCGCGAGAGGGCGTTCACAAGTTGTTGGGATCGGAGTTGAACGAACTCTGTCAATGACTTGGTTTTTTTTTCCAAAAGCTATTGATTCCATTCATACCCGTATCGTGGATTATTTTCCAGATATAGAAAGGAATCCTGAAAACGAAATATTTCGAGAAACAAGGGTAAGCTTTAAAAGCAGCAATCATTGACATTGTTTTGCTTACAATTTTAGAAAAAACAAAAACCGATCGATGTACATGTAGTTTGAACTATTTCATTTTGGGCCATTGTACCCCCGTTGTAATATAAAAAGAAAAGAATTACCTATACCTAATAATGCGAAAGGTCCACCAGGGACTATACAGGAAGTTGACGAGAGTGGATCAGGATCTATTTCTAATGTTTTATGCTTAAAGTTAGGAGGGCCTGACTCTAATGTTTTATGGTTGAAATAAAACTAATAGGAAATTTGATGGCGGAGCTTCTGAAGGCTCAGGGATTGAAGTTACACTTCTTACTACACAATAATTATGAATAAACCAATCCCTACTCAGAGGTCTACTGCACAACGCCCCACTAAAACGCCAATGATATAATAATATTATGGTACGGTGTAAACAATTGGGCACGGTTCATTGAGAAATTACGAAGCTTTTTATTGGCAATTCCTCTCCATTATTATGCACATGACCTCAAATAGACAGGTCTGGGTACGTATAGGCCTATTGCTAATCAAAAACACTTTCAAAATGTCATTGTTTTAGTTCCATACCACCGTATGGGCCTAGAGGCTGCACCTTAGATTTTCGTTTGGGCAATCCTTCGATCGGGAGCAGACTAGATTCTTATTGTAGTTATTGCATTTATCTTGTTTCTGTTCTACTGAAAGTGTTGTTGTTCTTGTAAGTTGTAATTTGTTCTTCCCGATAAATGAAGTACTAAAAGATAATACTTGCAACAAACACCAACACCCTTAAGTCACTAGTATGCTTCAAAGCAAGTTTAGAATAATATCATAAAGACAACCAACTCAGATAAGGAATGCCGGGAATATTGACCTTCATTATTATCCATCTTAAGTTCAAGAAAATCATGAGTACAATCTTTCACAAGTCATTTTTTGTTGATAATGATGATATATTTTATTATTTTTATAATCATTTTTTATACACATACACGATTTACAGGAGAGTAACAAAGAAAAGTAACAACCTAAGCAGAAACATCCTCTTAAGCAATATTCTACTGACATAAAAAGAGTAAATTTTATTTTTGTATTTCGCCAAGCGCGAGTCAATGCTACGGTGTCCGCGAACGGACGTGCAACATATTAAAAGCGTCAGTGATTAATGTACGTGTTATCTTCATCAGGTCATTTTTGTTTGTTACTTGAATTGAATGATTTATAATGAGTATAAATAACAGTCTTAGTTCAGAGGTGCAGGCCAATGATTACAGCTAAAATGTTTACCGGCGGTAACGGCAAAGTCTAGTAGCTTTGACATTTTCATAAAAAGTATTAATATTGGAACCGGCAGCACAGTTAGCATCACAGAGCCGCTTATCAGAAAATATCGCTGAGCACGTTTTCACGCTTAGCAACCAGGTTTGTAGCCTGTATGTCTATTCATATTATCATTAGTAAGCTTAGACGACTTGTGTGCTGGCCACATTCCTGGAGCCAAGTGAATTTGTAAAGGTGCATATGTAACACAGCCTGTTTTCTTAGCTCAAACCAGGCTCTGCTTGCATACACAGGTTGCGAGCCATTTTGCTCGTGTCTGCAGTTCCCGGATCAGTGTCGCCTCCTATTATTTTGTATGACAGCGCACTGTAAGCATAAGTAATTATTATCCTTGTCCAGCGTGAAAATGTGCGTACAGCTAAGTGCCATATTGATCATTCTATAATACCGAGCATGCAGCTCCGTGAAGTTGGGCGCGCGTTCACATGAGGAGTTAAACTAGCTCTTAGCCAGACCAGGCTCGGGTGGGGCATTCTTTCTTGGGGTTCCTTATTTTCGTCACTTTGAAGGTGCACGTGTCCTCATCGAAAGTCTTGACGCACTTGCGGGTGTTGTAACCCACTGGACTGGGGATGCTGTTGAAAGAATACACAGAGCAGTCACATGAATACATTGCAGACTAAAAGAGGCGGGGACCAGTACAGGACACCCGTGGCCGGACACACTTGCCTCCCCGTTTACGTATGCGAGGAGGGCGCCACTTGCTGATCAACGCTAGGATCAGTGGGATTTAACTATGACATTATGATCTGGGGCCTTCTTCATCGAGCTGCTTACAACAACATTTTGCTCATCATGGAAAAATAAATCAATATTGTGATATTCCTTGCTCGAGGCTTTGACCACTTCTCCCTTGATCTATCAACCAAACCCCTAAGCCAACAGGCAAACAGCCCGACGGACAGACAGACAAGACATAAAACAAGATGAGACGGTATGTCACTGGAATGACTTACTTCATGCAGCAGCTAACCAGGTGACCACTCTCAAGACACGAGCAGTCATAACACTTCGTAGATGCCCCAGGGATCTCGCCCAGGAACGGTCCAGGATCACACTTCACTGTTGATTGATTGAACATCCCCCATAAATGAAAATGAAAAAATTAAATCATTATATGGACGAAAACCAATAAATGTGATAATGTATTGTGACAGAAAACCTGTCAGAAGTTGGTGATGCGTGGTGTGCAATCATGTTATACGGTGCCATACCAAATGTTCAGACAATTATAACTCATAGGCGCACCATCTGGTATTACGATCACTTCCTAGCATGATTACAAACACGGCTTGTTGTATAATTGTACAGTATCAGCCGTACTTCTTGTTATAATTATCATTGGTCACAAAGCCACCACGTGACGCGGCAGTCATGCTATACGGTATAATTATTATACATATGAAACAATTGACCAAAAATTAATGAATCCCACACCCCACATAATTGTTTGAAATTGACAACCGGAATTTTGTGAAAATGAAATGAAATCACAACTTTTATCACAACAGTGTTTTCAACATTATTTTCAACATTCCCACATAAGTGTAATACTTGCAGGATTGTAAAAAGACACCGTGACTGCCGTGAATAAAAATGTCTTTGTGGTCCATGTATACATATACAGCGGCGTGAAAACATTACCCCATGTACAAGACCCTGCATAATAAGAAGATCACGATACTTACTACTTGCAAGGAAACACGCAGCGTTGGCACCGGCTGCAAGAAGCAGAGCACACGTGACCATCAGAAGAAGTCTTGCCATCATTGTACCTGAGACATTTTGATAAAAAACACGGCAACAACGAGAAAAAATCAAAGTTTTTATAGCAAGTTTTATTTGAAGTTACCCTCTTGTTTTTAGATTGAACCCTCAACACTGTATTACGTGACAAACCTCAAAGGATTTTGTGAAATGGTCATTCCTCTGAAAAGGGACATATGACAAATCAAAAGACAAGTCTGTGCATTTAATGTCGTCGTTGGCAGTTGATTCACATTAAGTTGATCAGACGCAAGACTAAGAAAAAATTGCAGTCTGGACCTATATGCCTAAATATTCGTTTTGCATTTCAATTCGAGCAGCACAAACTGATAACTTATGAACCTCTCTGGTACGTTATCACGACCGAGACTATTTTTATTTGGATCAAATTTGTTTAGATCCACCGTTGTCGACAAAGATCACTGCCAACAAGTTGCAAGGAAGAACGAATCAGGAGAACAGTCTTACCTTTTGGTTTCACCAGACGCCCTTATGCTCGCTGAAAATTAACTCTTAAGAACCGGTTTCCTGGTTGTGCTGTTCTGGTCGATATCCTGTACCTTGAGGCTTCCTGTTCGTCTGATAGGCCTACGCCGTCAACATTCTTGCTTTATGAGACACAAGTTGCCCCAATGCGCAAACTCACAGAGATCGTTGAGATGTTTCCACCCCTTTTTGATCATTATGAATTAAGAAGGAGTTATGGCTATAGAAGTAGCCTCAGAGATTAATAATGATACGGACAAACTCATATTAATGTCATCCGTCGACACGGTTTAAACAGCGGTTGGGCTCGGGCGATCTCCTGGAACGCCGCACGCCCGCGGCGCGTACACACCGGACGAACACTTCCACCAGCAGCTGGTGGTTATATGGAAATATTAATAATCAGAGCAGAGTACAAATAATCACCGCTCGCCCCCGTAATCGAGGTCGGCAGCCACGCTAGATCTTCACCTTCTTCTTCATTTTTGGTGACGTCTTTTTTCTGAGTTCAAAATGAAAATGTCAGGATAAGGCAGCGGAACCAAGCCGAGACGACCATGCCAATTAAGCCAATCAATTTACAACTATATACGGAAGTTTATTACTAGTATTAATTATCTGTATCCATCAGGGCATATAGGCCCTATATACGATTATGTTCTTTGCGATGATACTAGGCCTACACTTGCAATCACAACGACTTAAAGGTCACCTGTAATCAAATTTGGAAAAGGGATGAAATTGCTTCCAGATTATTGCTTGATGCATAATTAATGACTATATAAACTAAAATATTTATGCAAGTGCTTCATTTTTACCCCAAAGTAAAACAAAAAAACAAGTACTTGTATGCCCCCTCCCAAAAGAAAAAATACCCACTCAGAACCGATCCACACAACGATGCGTTTGACGTCACCGGCAGAACAGGTAGTCTTGCACCACAGTACATGTTTAGCTCATGCTGGCTCGGCAACATAATTATGGCTCTTGGATTAATTGAACAAAAACGCTGGCCGGGGTCGGTGGGTTTGTAACTCAGTGTATCATGCCGTTCTGCCGGTCACAAGCAAGAGTTTTCGTCTAAAAAAGTGTGGAACTGAATTATGGGTCCAAAATACCTCCTTTTTTACGTACACTATTTTTTAGCACAAACAATGATAGATATACAGTGTATTGAGTTTTATAACAATACAAAATGTATTTAACTTCATATTATGATTTTGATTTCAGGTATTCCTGACTTGACCGGTACTTTGTAATCGGGTCACGTGGCTGAAAGTTTGGTAGCCGCATGGAGGAAGGACAATAGAGGTCTTTTGTGAAGCTTCAAAAAGGTTGACCTCCATACAAGTTGGCCAATACCGATCTTGTATCAAACCTCGAGACTTGACACTCAGTAATGATACCTATGTTTTCCAGATACTTGATGCAAAGAGAAAAGGGCAAATCATAACATTGACATCAAGCGATAAGTCGCCATGTGGTATGCATCTTAGCGAGAAGATTCGGCTATTCAAAGAAAAAACAAATTGTATAATTGACTCGTATTCTAAATGTCGTGATATTCAGCGAATCGGACACGGCGTGTGACCACCTCCATGATCGGTAAGACGTGACATTTCCTTTGTGGTGACGATACACTCCGTGGCACCACCAAAAAAATGACTCGACTGGACTTGAAGTCACTGTGTCGAGCAAAATGACTCGATCGAGTCGAGCAAGCGTACTGTGGGTTCATGTGAGTTTTCAACCCATTTGCAAGGTTCACTTTGTAAGCCGGCCGCGGTCAGGCATAGTTCGAGCATACATGCATGGTTCGACACTTGCGGTTTCTACATGATAGGCCACGCACGCCTACTGTGGGGTGAACAGTGTCTCCGTTTGAATAGATGGCATACATCGTATAACTGTACATGGACATGGCAGGGTGTCGGTCGTTCTGTCGACCAAATGAACAGAGTCGAGCAGTTTGTGATTACAGACTATATTGACCAGCCAATTGTAAATTACTATAATCATAATAACCACAAGGGAAACTGGCTGAATTTTAAGGGATTCGAACTAGTCCCGCGTGTGTAAAATTTTACCTGTTGAAGATAATTATGCATAATATTATACTCATAATTGTTTTCGGGTCCATAAGTTGTGCGTTCTAAAGGCCGCCGCACACGAGAGCTATCTGCTGAGCAAAAAATCTCTCGAGGCCGTTAGCTCAGCACTTACCTCACGTGTGCGGTCGATTTTTGGTGAGATTTCTGCCTCTCGAGGCCGTGAGACCAAAATCTAACATGTTTGATTTTTTTTGCCTCGCGTGGATAAAAACTCACAGTGTGCGGTGACTTGAGCTACGTGCTGAGCAAAAAAAGGGCAACTGACCAATGAAAGCGCACGCTCTGTGCCATGTGACTTCCAAAATAGCGGCGCCCATTTTGTCATCACATCCAACAGTGAAATGACCGCCAATTACAGGAATGGGAATAAACATAAATAGCTGAAATAAACAAATCACGAATATGAAAATATATAAACGGCTGAAACAAATACTGGGTACTAGGGTACACAAAATGAATTATAATAGCCTATAATAAAATAATATATTATAATGAACCTGATTTCATGTGAACACTTTGTATAAAGGGATAAGTAAAACGTTGGTAAAGGAGACAGAACAGCACTCACACTTTGTCTAATCCACCATGTACATGAATTTTTAAGCCTGTAAAATTTTGAGCTCAAAACCCGACTCAATTGTTCTTATAAAGCATATACAAGGATTTTTTATCTTGCGAAAATCAAAAATGTTTTCGGAGTTTGGTTTAACTCTTTCTGGATAAATAGGCTACATCATTTCAGGCGAAAATTTGTAACGGTGTTTTTACCAACACCATCTTTGTACCCTGGAAGTTATACGTACATCTGTGAACATTTATGTTTTGGTTTGTTACCATGGTGTTGTACATGCCCTTTAACTGGACAGGGGCGGATCTAGCAAAACAAGGAAACAAGTAATATTGACTGTCTTTCATTTTGTCTTTCAAACGGGAGTCGGGAACAAGTTCGGCTATACCCCCCCCCCCCCCCCCCCACCCACATCTGCCATAATATCCTTATTCATAAAATCGGGAGAATGCACATTATATTAAAGAAAGGGATAGTCCGGCCACAAATCGACCGACTTCTCCAAAATGTAGTCAGTGACAACGTTGCTAACGTTGTCCATGGGCGCTGCCATTTTGGAAATCACATGGCACAGAGCGTGCGCTTTCATTGGTCATGAGTTGCCCTTTTTTTGCTCAGCACGTAGCTCAAGTCACCGCACACGGTGAGTTTTTATCCACGCGAGGCAAAAAAAATCAAACATGTTAGATTTTGGTCTCACGGCCTCGAGAGGCAGAAATCTCACCAAAAATCAACCGCACACGTGAGGTAAGTGCTGAGCTAACGGCCTCGAGAGATTTTTTGCTCAGCAGATAGCTCTCGTGTGCGGCGGCCTGTAGACGCATGATGGCGTAGTACTGCTCGTTCTGCCCGGTACGGTACGAAACCAGTCTAGGCAGTGGGCTATAGATTCGAACCACCGACCTCCTGAATACCGTACAGGCGCTTTACCGATATTGCCCTGTGATTCCGCGTGAAGATTCGAGCTCATACACGAACGAGCAAGGAAGTCTGACCCCTCCCACCCACCCACTCTCCCCGCCGGCATATGGTGCCTCCGTTATGCCCTAATGGAAACAAACAGACCAATTCATTCGCTTATTAATGTCTTGATTTATCGTCGGCTTCAATGACCAGTCGAGTGCACGGCACTAATTTCATTTCAGTTACGGTGACTGCATGCTTCAACTTCATATCCCCCCCAGCGGATCGAGTTGTTTGTGGTCGGCTTGCTGCGCCCATGAGTTTCATTTGACGTATGGTCGCATGCATACATAGTATACATGTAGTAATTTTTTTTAATTTCAGGTTTTAATTTCTTACTCTATTGAATAAAATGACTTGGCAATAATTAGGCATGACCGTACTAAAACATTAAAGCCGAATGTGAAATGGACAATAAACAAAATGATTAGCTTAATTGAAAAGCATCATTGGAATATTATTATTTAAAAAAAAGAAAGAAGATAAAATAACCGACGTCCACAATTTCGGCGGCAGTAGTTGATAATACCTTCCAAATATTACACAATGGCAACGAGCACCGAAATCCATTTCTATAACAGAAACATTTTAAACCCTGCTCGGATTGGATTTTGCATCATAAAGAAATGCTCGTTTTTCAACGAAAACCACCGATTAAACCTGATTTGTGGTTTTTTTTTTTATAACGGAGTCAGGTTGGCGTAGCGGTTCTTTCCTCGCCTTTCACCTCTGCGGACCGAGTTCAAGTCCGACAAGGTCCACAAGTAGATTGGTTTTTCAGTCCCTGCCTGATTCTGTGGTTTTACCCAGAATATTACTCTGAAGTTTTCATCCCACCTCTACAATTATTGTATCTTAATTCTTCTCATCATCTTTCCATAAAAGGTTTCATCAGGCTTTCGAGCTACAGTGCCTAGGGCGCTTTTGAGGAATCCTTGGTGTCATTACCAGAAATAAATAATAATAATAATAACTCATGATCAAGTTTACAATGCGCGTTCCTATCCAAAGTGAGGATAGTGGACGCGGCGTCCGACTTGAATCGAGTCTACAAGAATGGTCAAAGGTCAACCGAGTGAACTCCAATAATGGCGCCATAAAGAACGGGTCTTTCCCATTATCACTGCGTATTGCATTGTATTGGCTGTAAAGGCACTAAATGTACACTATACGATACAACGCTGTACCTGTACATTCAATGCTGTAATGCACGCACAGCACCAACGATTCATTATGCAAAACATGGACGCCGTATTCGCGCGGGCTGAAAATATAGGACTATGTATAACACAAAGCTTGCAGTGGCCCCAATATTCACGAGGAAATACGAACTATTCATCACCTTAAATCTCATCCTTTAAACACAAACGGTAAAATACAAAACCCCAACCCCATTTACCCTTCTTTATTACTTGTATTAGAAGACAGACACAATAATTAATCTCTTTTGGGAAATTGTGGTGGCTCTGAAAAGAGCCGGGTTGGTGTTTTTGTTGTTGAAGAATCGGAATCTTCTATGCACGTTCTCCACGGATGCGGCGGGCAAGCTGGATGTCCTTTGGCATGATGGTCACACGCTTGGCGTGGATGGCGCACAGGTTGGTGTCTTCGAAGAGACCGACCAGGTAGGCTTCGCTGGCCTCTTGCAGGGCGCCGATGGCAGCGCTCTGGAATCGCAGCTCGGTCTTGAAGTCTTGAGCGATCTCACGGACCAGACGCTGGAAGGGCAGCTTGCGGATGAGAAGCTCGGTACTCTTCTGGTAGCGACGGATCTCACGGAGAGCCACGGTACCGGGCCTGTAACGATGGGGCTTCTTGACTCCGCCGGTGGACGGGGCACTCTTGCGGGCTGCCTTGGTGGCCAGCTGCTTACGAGGAGCCTTTCCTCCGGTAGATTTTCGGGCGGTTTGCTTAGTACGAGCCATTTTATCAGACGGTCTGTTCTCTACACAAGACGATGATACTGAGTGAATAACCTAGCTACGCATTTGCCTGTATTTATAATCAGTAGTGGAGTTGGCAACCCGCTAATCCATGTACATCCACGTAGCCCCATACGCCGGGTACCAACAATCATAATTGATTATGTCGCTTGCGGTTAGGCTCCTGCCCAACTCGCGTCACAAGCTTTGTCCCATTATCCTCACGCTGATTGGCTGATCCCACACATTGCGCAAGCCTATTGGTCCGTTGCTTGACATGCATGCAAGGTGATTGCATTGTTAATAAGTTGACTAGTCTTGAATGCAGGTCACAGTACGGCTTTTTATTCAGGACAAGTGGATTTCGACCTCACGAGTTCAAAACAAGCTTCAGTAACTTAAAATTCTAAGTCCCAGGCGATTACAAGATGGAAGAATTAGGAATGAAAGTTCCTTCATTCTCGGAAATCATTGTCACTTTCAAGAAATCGTAATGGGACCCTGCAATTCTTTGTTGTCTTATTTATAATAATAATAATAATAATAATAATACACTTGTAGCAGCATTCAATGCATACTTTTCAATACTATCATGATAGTATTGTGATGTATAACAGTCATGATGGCCTGAGTGTTAGTTGACAGTAATCAAAACAACAAAGACTGTGTCATATATCTTTATGATTTTTAATTCAACATTAACTTTGATTGAGGATGCTCAACAGAGAATTTGAATTTTGGGGAGTTTGTGGGCTGAGAGAAAAATCATCAAAAACGACTCACTTTCTGTGTTCAGTGTGAGAATATTTTTTCTCAAATCAGTAAAGCGATGTTTGCTGAGTGTTGAACATCCTGTTTAATGTATAGTATAAGTAAGATAAATTCGTGTCCGTTTGATAGTTGTCTACTTGCTAGTTGCTATAGTCTCTTAATAATCTCACTTTGTGTGGATCCAGAGTAGGACGTTCTGAAGAAAAACACGAAGTACTGGCAAATATCAATTTTGAATCAAATTGATTGAGAAAGTCTCGAAGAAGACAAATGGCATGCCGAAAGGCAAGTCAGAATTTGAGGGATTTTATACAGGAATTAAGGTATGATGTGAAACAGCGCCCAAGACTAAATATTAAAGCCAAAGAGCTGACCGCAACATGTAATTTTGTTTTAAACAAACATTAGGCCTATAATTATGGTAATTGCCACTCTTGGAGTTTAAGGAGGGCCCGACGCGTTTCGATCCTAGCAGGATCTTTCACAGCGGCTAATAAAGGGTCCTGCTAGGATCGAAAAGCGTCAGGCCCTCCTTAGCCTATAACTCCAAGCATTTTAAATATTACATATTACGTACAGGTCATTTTGGCTGAGGAGCAGTTTGTTCATTTCAGCAGTTTATTATCAGTAATTACAATTCTTATTATTTATAGCTTAACCATTTCCTATCCGTTACATTATGCATTAGACGTGTAACCATTAGATGGAGTAGTTATCTGAATATTATCAGTGAATCCAATCAACTCGTTTTTAAAATCGATCAATATTTATGGACTTAAAAACAAGGAGCAACTCGTGTTGGGGTTTTAGTGTGAGATCATTATTTTGTGGTACTGGCTCGGGCTCCCCCTCCACCAAGCAAACACGGAATCGCCTCAGGATCATGGCTATGAAAACCTTTATCTCGTTCATTGCGAACTACTGACCGATGCAGTTCCTCGACCCGGCAGAGAACGGCACGAAGGCGAAGGGATCCATCTTGGATATGTTCTCAGGCAGGAAACGGGAGGGTCTAACTTTACTTGACTCCAGCAGGGGAACGGCGCCCTCTATCGTCATAAGTGCGTGCAATGTACGCTCGGTGTACATTGCACATTCGCATTGATTCTTTTAATTATGACCAGTGTCATAAAATAGGCCTACTCCATCCGACGACAATCTTTCCTGTTTGATTAACCAAAAATCAAAAGATATTCAGTAACACGTCATTTTACTCACCTCGCAAAAATAGGCCTCCTGTCGACATTTTGCACTTGTTTGTTTTGTTGAGCCACCTCAGACGGCGCAATAGGAATATGCTTGAACATGTGCCAAAAAGCAAATGTTTTATGGGGCCTGTGATTTTACCCACACTTTTCACACACTTTTTCAGGGGTAACAACATGTTTTTGGTTTGTGTGCTAATTAGAATTTCCATATTCATGGGCAAAACTGAGATGTCATCTGGTAACTGAAAGCAGTAACCCAGTAATATGTGCACAAAAAGTAAGGATTGTTTTATAAGTTTTCTGATAGACCTTTAATTTCCTACTCAATGGGTTTTATTGTGCCGAATAATGTTCATGTTACTCAATTGGTGGTGTATTTTTGCCAAGCCATTTCTATCCGAGTCATATACTGAAAATTCGACTAGAATCTCCTCCACCTCCTCCCGGATTTTGCTCTGATGTTCCGGATACTTGGCTAGGTAGTACATCAGCCACGTCATGGATGTAGACGTGGTCTCGTGACCAGCGAAGAGGAAAGTATTGACCTCGTCGATTAATTTCTTGCAAGTGAGACCGGTGCCATCGGCATCCCTGGCCATGAGCAGCGTGTCTAAGAAGTCACGTGGCTTGGTGATTGGGTCTCCGCTCTTCAGGTTGCACCCAAGTAAATAAACTCCCATAGACAACAGTGATAAATCATCAAACTTCAAAAATCATTTAAAAATATACAGAACTCTCACAGCTGTTCAAGTTACACAGAAAAATGATGACCAACATGTCACCTTTCATTTTCTTTTCAATTTATGGTAGGGTGACCATTGAATTTTTGAGATATACTCATTCTCAGCTGAACACCCCTAAAACAAGGTGTGGATCACTCCAGTCAAAGAAGCCATTTTCAAAAAAACATCCCTCTGCAAAGCGGCTGAAATAGACCCACTTTCTCACCCAATTGCATCAAAAATGGTCACAAATGGAAGCCCAGAGTCCAGGCAGGAGGTCCAGTGCCATATTTCTTCAATCCTTCATTTTCATAGCTCTCACAACTCTCTTATTTAAAATATATTGAGTGCTTAACTTTTATTAATGAGCTCGGCGGACGGATTTTGGCCCTATTTACTTGGGTGCACCCTATAAGAGCAGATAGTGTCCATATTTTGACACCATACCACACTGAGGGGAAGCAGAATATTCCAAAGGTCACTTATTTGAAAAGAAAATTGAAAAATATTGCTCCTCTGCGAAATGGCAGGGGTTCGCATCTGGGGTGGCGGCCATGTTTTTTGTACAGTTGTATATGGGAAAACATATAGCTTATTAACATGCTAAGATTTTGAACGTGAGAATTCTCCATTCCACAACACCAAATCTGGTGTAAATCCTCTCTGTTACACAAATTTCTTGCTTCATGTGTTCATCTGGGATCATTTTGCAGTGGACATAGCCACTTTGGGGTCCCACTTTGGGGGTGGATAAAGGATGGAAGGGGGGGGGGGGGGGCTTGTCAAAGATTTTGAGGACACACACTCATTTAATGCACAAAGTGATCTCTTTTAGACAGCCTAGTAGTGAAATACATGTATGAAGTAACACACCCTAGGTGTACTACAGTCCAAGATTATTTCCACCCACAGAAAATATCAAAACTACAGAAAAAACACACCATTTTCTGTGCATTACATACCATGTTTTGATTCCATCCAATTGCCTTACACATGTACCCTGTGTTTACTTTGTGCAGTCGTTGACACTTCTGACATAATGTTTACTCCACTGTGCTTTTTTTAAATAAAACACTGAAAACCCAGAGATACAACATGCCAAAAGCCTGTTTTTCATGTCATTTCCAGTTTTATGTCTTTTTGGAGCCTGTTATAGAGAGACAGCAGCAAAAAAAACACATGTTTACATATCACCATCCAAAACAAAATGGACGCCACCATTCTGCACTATATAGGTTGCACCCAAGTAAATAAACTCCCATAGACAACAGTGATAAATCATCAAACTTCAAAAATCATTTAAAAATATACAGAACTCTCACAGCTGTTCAAGTTACACAGAAAAATGATGACCAACATGTCACCTTTCATTTTCTTTTCAATTTATGGTAGGGTGACCATTGAATTTTTGAGATATACTCATTCTCAGCTGAACACCCCTAAAACAAGGTGTGGATCACTCCAGTCAAAGAAGCCATTTTCAAAAAAACATCCCTCTGCAAAGCGGCTGAAATAGACCCACTTTCTCACCCAATTGCATCAAAAATGGTCACAAATGGAAGCCCAGAGTCCAGGCAGGAGGTCCAGTGCCATATTTCTTCAATCCTTCATTTTCATAGCTCTCACAACTCTCTTATTTAAAATATATTGAGTGCTTAACTTTTATTAATGAGCTCGGCGGACGGATTTTGGCCCTATTTACTTGGGTGCACCCTATAAGAGCAGATAGTGTCCATATTTTGACACCATACCACACTGAGGGGAAGCAGAATATTCCAAAGGTCACTTATTTGAAAAGAAAATTGAAAAATATTGCTCCTCTGCGAAATGGCAGGGGTTCGCATCTGGGGTGGCGGCCATGTTTTTTGTACAGTTGTATATGGGAAAACATATAGCTTATTAACATGCTAAGATTTTGAACGTGAGAATTCTCCATTCCACAACACCAAATCTGGTGTAAATCCTCTCTGTTACACAAATTTCTTGCTTCATGTGTTCATCTGGGATCATTTTGCAGTGGACATAGCCACTTTGGGGTCCCACTTTGGGGGTGGATAAAGGATGGAAGGGGGGGGGGGGGGGCTTGTCAAAGATTTTGAGGACACACACTCATTTAATGCACAAAGTGATCTCTTTTAGACAGCCTAGTAGTGAAATACATGTATGAAGTAACACACCCTAGGTGTACTACAGTCCAAGATTATTTCCACCCACAGAAAATATCAAAACTACAGAAAAAACACACCATTTTCTGTGCATTACATACCATGTTTTGATTCCATCCAATTGCCTTACACATGTACCCTGTGTTTACTTTGTGCAGTCGTTGACACTTCTGACATAATGTTTACTCCACTGTGCTTTTTTTAAATAAAACACTGAAAACCCAGAGATACAACATGCCAAAAGCCTGTTTTTCATGTCATTTCCAGTTTTATGTCTTTTTGGAGCCTGTTATAGAGAGACAGCAGCAAAAAAAACACATGTTTACATATCACCATCCAAAACAAAATGGACGCCACCATTCTGCACTATAGGTTGCACCCAAGTAAATAAACTCCCATAGACAACAGTGATAAATCATCAAACTTCAAAAATCATTTAAAAATATACAGAACTCTCACAGCTGTTCAAGTTACACAGAAAAATGATGACCAACATGTCACCTTTCATTTTCTTTTCAATTTATGGTAGGGTGACCATTGAATTTTTGAGATATACTCATTCTCAGCTGAACACCCCTAAAACAAGGTGTGGATCACTCCAGTCAAAGAAGCCATTTTCAAAAAAACATCCCTCTGCAAAGCGGCTGAAATAGACCCACTTTCTCACCCAATTGCATCAAAAATGGTCACAAATGGAAGCCCAGAGTCCAGGCAGGAGGTCCAGTGCCATATTTCTTCAATCCTTCATTTTCATAGCTCTCACAACTCTCTTATTTAAAATATATTGAGTGCTTAACTTTTATT
>CAXARH010000095.1:0-21295 GCA_963971285.1 Astropecten irregularis | reverse complement strand
GATGCTATTAAATGATGAAATGCTACATGTATAGGTAAAAATAAGCAAATATAAATGGTTATTAGTTACATAGAGGTCATGATATTAAGACAAAAAATGGATTGTGATAATTACATTGAATACTAGAAATAATAATATGAAAGGATTAAACAGTGTAAACAGTCTTCATAAGAATATAAAATTAAAGAACTGTCTGTATTAATAACAATTATGAAACGCTACAGGAGCCCCCTTCCAGTGAGTTTGTGGCTAATAACGAACGAATGTGACATAGCGTTGAGGCCAATGTACGGTGCGACCAGAACGGGTCGTGCGTGTGGGCGGCACAGCAGTGGGCGGTGTTGTGTCTGCATTGTTCGCAATGTTGCGGGGTGCAACTGTAGGTGTGGATGGGCGTGGGGTGCTGGGAACAAAACGAGTGTCCGGTGTGTGGTCCATGGAAGCGCTCTTCAGGCGATCGATGCTCACTGTGTCGGTGCGAGTATGCAAATCCAGCACAAAGTGTTTGGGGGTACGACTGAGCACTTTGAAGGGTCCATCGTAGGGCGGTTGAAGGGGTCTGCGCACTGCGTCACGACGCACAAAAACATGTGTGCATGCCTGGAGATCCATGGGGACATGCACAGTGGGGCGTTGCTGTGTGCGAGGTGCTGGCGGCTGAAGATCTTGCATTGTGCGTTTGAGGCGATGGACATAGTTCGCGGGGTCCAAACTGGCGAGATCAGTGGTGTCGAAGAATTCTCCCGGTAAGCGAAGTGTTGTGCCGTATACGCGTTCGGCGACGCTGTGGCCGAAATCGGACTTGACTGCAGTCCGTATGCCGAGGAGAACAAGTGGTAAAGTCTCTGTCCATTTGTGTGCGTTCACTTGTGCGCGTAGTGATGCCTTGAGTTGTCGATGAAAACGTTCAACAAGTCCATTGGCGATCGGGTGGTAGGCAGTGGTACGCACGCGTGTGGTTCCGAGAAGGTTGGTCAAGGCGCGAAAAAGTGCGGATTCAAACTGACTTCCTCGATCGGTGGTGATTGTTGATGGAACGCCAAAAGAAGCGACCCATCTGGTGACAAACGCTCGTGCGACTGTCTCTGCTGTGATGTCGGGCAGTGGGATTGCTTCTGGCCAACGTGTGAAACGATCAATGCACGTTAGTATGTAGGTGCATCCATTGGATGGTGGCAATGGGCCCACAAGATCAATGTGGACATGGTCAAATCTGGCGCTAGGGGCTTGAAATTGCGATAAGGGTGCAAAGGTGTGGCGATGAACCTTTGCTCGCTGACATTGTATGCAAGATCGTGCCCATGTTCGTACGTCACGGTTCATACCTGGCCAAACATAGCGCTCGGTAATGAGACGTTGGGTGGTTCGAATCCCCGGGTGTGACAAGGAATGTAGCGAGTCAAACACTGCACGGCGTAAGTCTGCAGGGACGAATGGTCGTGGGTTGCCAGTTGAAATGTCACAGGTTAATGTTGTGTCGCATGCTGGTAGGGGGACATCCTTGAAGGTGAGCGAAGAGGATGAACTGCGAAGTTCTGTGAGTTCGTCACTGGTAAGTTGTAACTCCGCCATCTTGCGAAAGTCAACCGGGTCTGACTTTCCCGGGTGAATGACATTGAGTTCGATACGCGAAAGGGCATCGGCTGCAGAGTTATCTTTACCTTGAACATGTCTGATGTCACAGGTAAACTGAGAAATGAAGTCGAGGTGGCGAATTGCACGTGGGGAATGTCTGTCTGCCGATGACGAGAGCGCGTATGTGAGGGGTTTGTGATCTGTGAGAACATAAAATTCACGACCCTCAAGTAAGTGACGGAAATGGCGGATAGTGAGATACACCGCTAGCAGTTCACGTCCGAATGTGCTGTAGCGCGTCTCGGCAGGTTGCAGCTTCTTGGAGAAGAATGAGATTGGTTGCCAAGCCTTTTGTACCCATTGTTGAAGCACAGCTCCTACGGCAACATCCGAAGCATCTGTCATGACACAAAGAGGAGCGTCTGGCTTAGGATGTGCTAGGAGGGTAGCATCTGCAAGTGCTGTTTTGATCTGTTCGAATGAGGTAGTTGCTTGATCATTCCACGCGATTGGGGCTGATTTCTTTCCCGCATTAGTCAACAGTTCTGTGAGTGGATGGAGGACTTGTGAACACCGTGGGATGAAACGGCGATAGAAATTGACAAGTCCGAGAAATTCTCTCAGCTTTGTCTGAGATGTTGGCTGGGGAAAGTTCTGGATAGCACTGACCTTGTTTGCAAGTGGTTGAACACCATGGCAGTCAACTTGATGTCCAAGGAACTCGAGTGAATGCACACCCAATTGACTTTTTGCTGGATTGATGACGACACCATATTGAGCGAGGCGGGTGAAGAGCAGTTGAAGATGCTGTGCATGTTGGTCGGCATCTGAACTGGCAATGAGAATGTCATCAATGTAGGCGTAGCAAAAGTCAAGTCCACGGGTGACTTCATCGATGAAGCGTTGAAATGTTTGAGCGGCGTTGCGTAATCCAAAAGGCATTCGAACAAATTCGAACAGTCCGAAGGGCGTAGTGATGGCGGTTTTGCCGATATCGTCCGGTGCCATTGGAATTTGATGATACGCGCGGACGAGATCGATTTTGGAAAATACAGTTGCTCCGTGGAGTGATGCCGTGAAATCTTGAATGTGCGGAACTGGGTAGCGGTCAGGCACAGTGGCTCTATTCAGTGCCCGGTAGTCTCCACATGGTCTCCAATCTCCCGGTTGTTTCTTGGGGACCATGTGAAGTGGTGATGACCAGTTACTGTCCGAAGGACGTATGATGCCAAGATCCAGCATGTGCTGAAACTCATTTTTCGCGACTTTGAGACGGTCAGGTGCAAGTCGTCGTGGGCGAGCAGCTGCAGGTGGGCCTGTTGTAACAATGTGATGTGTCACATTGTGCTTGACCGGTGTGTCACGATAGGAGGGGCGTGTGATGTCTGGAAAGTCCTTCAAGATGTCCGCAAAGCGTGATGGAGTTGGTGTTACGAGGACAGGGCTGATCGCTGGCGTATTCGAGGCTATTCCGTTGACGCTTAACTTGGTAGTGGCGTCAATAAGCCGTCGATTTCGAACGTCGACCAGGAAATTGAAGTGTCGAAGAAAATCAGCGCCTATGATGGCATGTTGCACATCTGCCACAATAAATACCCAGCGGCATGGCCGCCGGAGACCAATGTCAAGTGTTAAAGATCTCTCACCATAAGTAGCAATCGATGAAGAATTTGCTGCTTGGAGATCTTGTCCACGAAGACGATTGGCCCGCTCACAAGTGGAAGGAGGGATGACGCTCACCTCAGCTCCAGTGTCGATGAGGAATGGGTGTTTACTGTGGCGATCAGTGACGTAGAATAAGCGACTGGATGCGATGTGGCCGGCAAAGCTGGTCGCCTCTAGTTGCCGGCTTGGTCGTTTCCCTGGCTCTGGCTCTCTCCTGCAGAGTAGGAGCAGGGCTGCTGGCACTTGTGAGCATTGGCACCAAAAGTCCAATGGTACCAGCACTCATCGCTGGGAGGAGTCTGCTCTCGAGGGCGACGGTCGCGGGATGGATGGCGACTGCGGCTGCGGCTGCGGCTCCTCTGGGGTGGTCGGGCCGACAGGGCTGACACTTGGGCTTTCAGCATGTTAACAGTGTCCCGCAGTTGTTGGAGTTCATCAGTTTGCTGTGGTGTGGGTACTGGTGTCACGGTGTTTACCCCGTGAGATGGGACTGACACTGCTATGACTTTGTCCGCCAGCTCGGCGAGTTGTTCCATTGTCATGGAGTCTCCTGCTGAAGTGATCACCATTTGAACGTTTGTTGGCAACCGTTGCAGGAAAAGCTGGCGCAGGATGGAGTCTTCAAGTACCTTGTCACCGAGAAGTTGCCGCATCTGCCGAAGTAACTGCGTCGGCTTACGGTCGCCAAGAACTTCCTCAGTCAGAAGTTGTTGTAGTCTCTTTTGTTCAGTTGCCATTGTTCTTTTGATTAGTTCCTCCCGTAGGGTTTGGTAGGGATTGTCCTGTGGAGGATTAATGAGGAGGTCCCTGACTTCCTGAGCAATTGCAGGGGTAAGAGCTGAGATGATGTGGAAGTATTTAGTCTTCTCAGTGGTGATCCCTCGTGTGGCAAACTGGGCCTCCACCTGTGCAAACCATACATGTGGATCTGCTGGCCAGTATTGTGGCAGTTTCAGGCTAACTGCTGCAGTCATTGGTGTGGCGGTCGAGTCAACTGCTGGTGCTGGTGCTGGTAGTGCCATGTTCAAAGATCACGTCAGGGTCACCAATTTGGCGTGCGGAGGTTCAAGAATATGTGGCACTAAGCAATGTTGATTGAAAGATAGCTAACAGTTAGACTGAGATAACTAACATACCCTCAGCAGCCTTTTATAACAGACGCTGAGGCAATAAAACAATGGAATGATCCTGATTTCCAAGGAATGAATCATACTAGTCAGAAGTTACACTTATACTAAGAATCAAGCCACTGGACACTGAGTCACTCAGGGTCACTGGTCACAGTGGTCAGCCTTGTGTCAATCAATGCCAGGAAGTGAAAGTATGTGATCACAACTTGGAAATCAGGAAGACAATCATGAGCAATCATTACTATTAAGGGATGCTATTAAATGATGAAATGCTACATGTATAGGTAAAAATAAGCAAATATAAATGGTTATTAGTTACATAGAGGTCATGATATTAAGACAAAAAATGGATTGTGATAATTACATTGAATACTATAAATAATAATATGAAAGGATTAAAAAGTGTAAACAGTCTTCATAAGAATATAAAATTAAAGAACTGTCTGTATTTATAACAATAATGAAACGCTACAATGGTACAGATCAGCTGATAACAGTTTCTATCTTGCGAAGTTGTGGCCGTGGCCGGCTGAACAATAAATTGCCCTTGACCCTCTCTTACCTTTGATATGTAATGAAGAAAATGACGTCGGGGTACCGATACTGAGACGGCACCCGACTACTACTTGGTGTGTTCGTTTAGCTTGCACGAAGCAGCCCTGACCTGGGAATGGTCACGCCTACTACGCAAACTTATCTCTATAAAGCGAGTAAGTGCGGCCGAGGTCGAGGACGAGGTCAACTAGAGTAAACTAAACGAACGCACCCAATAAAAGACCATGCGGTACAGCATGATCTTGTGACTCGTAGTGTGCAGAATTAATGATACATAGATTGAGACCGTAAATATTTACCATAGGAAGCAATGCAAAATGGGTAATCTAAAAAAAAAAACCAACAACACACTAACAATAATAATGACAAAATACTCCCAAGTCTCACAAAAATGCGCCGCAAAAAAAAAGAAAAAAAAAAGTGCGCCGCCAAAAGAAAAAATGCGACGGCACAAAAGAGCTTAAAGGGATTGCATACGTTTGGTAATTTGAGCCTATTGTTTGTTTCAAACCAATATAATTGTATATATATACCATAAAACTAACCTGTGAAAGTTTCAATTCAAAAGGTGGTAGCGTTTGTGAGTTTTGGCGACAAACTAGAGCGGTTATTTCACGCCAGATAACAGTAAGTCAATAGCTGAGAAGCGTTACGGCCATAACGCTTCTCAGATTCATAATTTTTGGAGATAAAAAGTGACATATTTTTCCATAACCGCGGTATTTCGAATTGAACGTTTCTCAATATGCATTATACTATCCAAAGCACGTACTTCTCACCAAGTAAGTTTTTATTGCCATACATTTTCAGAGTCATTACCAAACGTATGCAATGCCTTTAAAGGTAGTATCATACTTTGTTTTTTTTCAAAGAAATACAGATTCATGGACAGAAATATCAAGGATGATACATCAGTCATCTGTGAAAATTTCTGTCCCATACATTGCCCACTTTTTGAGAAAAAAATTGAAAACCGGCGACCACAGTATTTAGTCTTTTCTCTTTTATTTTTGATCTTTTAAAAGATCAAAAAGATTTTCGGTCGTTGTTTTACTAATTTCTGGAAAAATACACCACTTCGGGCGGAACATTTTTAACGGTAGGTTTCTACCAGCATCATCATCTTCAATATGCGTAGGCCTATGTGAACATTTCTGTTTTGGTCTCTTACCAAAGCATGAGGTAGTAAAAGTATGGGTACCGGGTACGGGCGCCAATATTTTGCAAAAATGCAAAGGCATAAAACATAAAGCCGTATCGTTGAAGTTATTGGAAATCTAAATCCATGAACAACGAAAGAAGGATTGCAATCTTTATTTGGCCGATTGTTTTGTTTTCATTGGTATCAGAAGTTGGAATAAAAGGCGCAATAGAAGCGCTTGTCCCCGCAGGCGCCGTTGGTCCCCGGCCCCATGACAGACCAAGGGTATGATCATCCATGATCGCAACCAGTAGATACGCCGCATATAGCTATCCAACAGAGCTGAAGAATTACTGGTTGAAACGTAAAGGTTTATGCCGGATATGGATACATCGAAAGCCCAATTTTGGCAACTATAGGGAGCTCCTATATAAGTTCAACCTAAACTAAGAACTACATGTACAATACAACAACAATTTATACACAAACAAACATGAGAAAACAAAGTCTGGTATCAAAAATACATTTTATTAAAAATTTGAAGAGATTATTTAATCATTATTTAATAACAATAAAGAGATCAAATTACCACAAGGGAACCTGACTGGATTAAGTTAAGTCATTGAAAAGTGAACAAAGAAAAAATTGACTGAGAAAGATTCAGTTATTAGGGCTCGGAGGTTAGAATCCCGCTCAAGTCAATTTTTGTTTACTTTCAATAAAGAAATAGGTTTATACAATGAACCATGTGAAAAACATGGTTAACATGTCCACATCCAAAAGACATTTGTTAATTGTTAATTATAAAACAAAATAGAAAATATTTATTATCATAGATAATATCAAACTTGAAATAACAATACATTGTAATAATATATCGCTGTTAAATACTGGTATAATATAGGCATAATTTATCATCTTAAATCTGGTTGCATGGGTATAAATTAACACACTTTTCCAAATGTATACAACTTCTGTCAAAGTAAATTAGTCAAAGTTTGCAATGTCCTTTTATGCATGATTTGGCGTAATTGCACATTACATTTCTGATGGTTTAAAGGTAGTATCGTACTACGAAACAGAAAACGAAACAGAAATCTTCACAGATTAAATTTTAACTTACAGGGTATGAAGATGGTGGTGGTAGAAACATACCGTTATTTGTTTTTCCTCCTGAAATGGTGTATTTATCCAGAAATTAGTAAAACAACGACCAAAATTGTGTTTGATCTTTTAAAGGTCAAAAATAAAAGAGAAAAGAATTAAGAAATAAAGTGGCTGTTTTTTTTTTACTGTTTTCTCAAAAAGTGGTAACCTTATGGGACTGAAATTTTCACAGAAGAATGTTACGGTATCTTCCTTATATACTTGCACATGAATCTGTATTTCTTTGACAAAAACCAAAGAATGATATTATCTTTAACAAGATATTAGGCTGTGTCCCAAATCTCTGGCTGTGGCTGCAACACACAAGTCTATGGAAACTGCTGCAATCACTGGCTAGTGGCTGCCATAGGGGTGTGTGTAATTGGCAGCCACAGCCAGAGATTTTGGACACGGCCTTAGTTTCATTATTCGGTTACTATAGCTTTGGGGCAAAACCTGAATACATGTTGACTAATTATTATAAACATTAATATGAAATGAAATTTCAAGGTGCTTTTCCATTGTAATGAGTACTACTTAACAGGTTATTTTTTTCAAGATTTGAAAAGATGTAGATAAAAATACATGTGTATTGCTGCTTAAAATCAGGTTAGTACTAAAAAAGTGCAAAATACTGTGACCTATAATATAGATTGTGTGAAAAACCCGTAAATGCAGAAAACAAAGAACACACGTTAATTTCCCATAAAACCGTTTTGAAAACCAATGTATAAATATGAATATGCATAAACAAAAAACGTTATCATTCCCAGAAATTGAAGTCACCTTTGTAGACATACAGTCATTATATAATCTTAAATTATAGTTTCCTATATCCACACAAGTCTAGTTTCCTCTATATTTACATACTGGACTATTGGTTGTAGGATAAGGCACCAGACTGGTAGTAAAATTACAACAATACGTTGACATGATCACTGCAGTCTATGAATGAAAATGTTTATTTTTAATTTTTATTTTTTTATAAAAATATATCTAAATTCTTTAATTTATCTTTATTATTTATTTCTTAATAAATGTATTATTATTTATTTCTTAATTTGCTGGGGTGGGTTTGTTTGT
Source organism: Astropecten irregularis (assembly GCA_963971285.1). Taxonomy (NCBI): domain Eukaryota; kingdom Metazoa; phylum Echinodermata; class Asteroidea; order Paxillosida; family Astropectinidae; genus Astropecten; species Astropecten irregularis. The sequence goes on along the minus strand of CAXARH010000095.1, from coordinate 13,000 downwards.
TTGTGTCTATTTATTCATTCTCCATTATCGTACTCATTGTACTACAACACCTGTATATTGAAACCGTCACCATTTGTACTGTTTTTTTCCTCTAGTAATCTTTTAACACACAGTTATTCATTTTGTACACCTGTAAACACTGATTCTTCAACAATGGCTAGGGTGGCAAGGCGGACATGTGCCCCTGTGCCACTTTTTAGGGGGCGTAAAAAAAGGCAAAAAAAGGTAGCTGTACGGTCAGTTAAGTTATTGGAAAACTAAGCCAATGAACAAACAAAGAAAGATTCCAATTTCAAATTGTCTGATTTTTTTTTGTTCTTTTGTCTGGTCCATGACTTTCCATGATTGAGTTGAGATCAAAAACCTCGGCTGTGGATTGGAAATGAGGCTCTAAATTCCAGCATTCCTACAAACGTTGAGGCTACATGTGCTAAGTAATCGGAGTGGGCGGGTCACCTTTTACGTTACTTCCCACAATGCACTTGTCCTCTTCGTCTTTCTTCATGCGACTGTACGACTCACGATACAATAAAACCAGGGGTATCACTATCCCTGCCGCCGATAGCTCCACCCAGCTCATCCAGTCATTACCTGGCAATTCCAAAAAATATTAACACCCATAAATAAACAACAAACAAACAAAAACACTTAAAGCAATTTCACAACAATTATTTTAAAGAATCTTAAGGTCCATTTTTAAAAAGAATAATAATGATTGAATAATACAACTGGATTAGAATTATCGACTGACTGGAGTGGGATTCAAACCTGCCGCCGTCCAGAACAGTACTCTGGAGGTCGCAGGTTCCGTTCCTGCTCTAATCAATAAACCATTTGCGAGTTAAATCTGAATATAATCTGGCACACAGACAGCCAGACTTTTTTCATTGCACATAAACACCCCAGTTTGAATTTACCACACTAACATTTAGACACTGTTTCATGATTCGGGGCAAGCTTTTGCATAGTGATATCCATCTCTGGAATGGACTGGTTCCTTTGTGCCATTCTTATCCATTATGAACAGTGCATTGGTGCAAGACATCTGTTATGTAATTAAGCAAAAGCTTGCCCCGAATCATGTGATATAGCAAGCAACAGAGTCTTTAGTCTGGAGAATTCAGGTTTTGATGTTTACGTACAAAGAAAGAATTCAGAGGACCAAATTTAAATATTGTTAAATTTTACCTCCCGGAAGGCTTATTTTCCTCTGTTCACCTTCCAATGATTGGGATTATGATGGATGCTTTGTGACAAACTGACAACCAAAAGGTTGACTGACACTTATTATAAAAGGGAGATGGCTTCCTAGTTGAGTAGGATTTTAAAGTTTTAGGATACAAAAAGGATTTAAAGTATGATTTAAAGTCTTTAGGCAAGAGAGTGGAGGAAAGTCAGAGCACTCTGGTCTACCATCTAGAATACTCCACTCCCGTCGGTCCTTCTCAGGACCACACACCTTCCAAGAAGAGTGTTAAACATGGTGTCTCCGCAAGTCTTACTCAATGCTTCCTAGTTGAGTGGGGACTGACAAGTTGGAGGAGGGGATCGGAGGCACTGGTTTGATATCATCCAAGAGTCAACACCTACCGATTCCTTGGATGAGCGGTGGCAGCAGGAAGAGTAACGAGACAATGTTGTTCATCAGGGTCAGAACCATGGTGGTGATGCCCTCTGAGATAGGGTACATACCCTCCACCGTGATCTCATAGTAGATGGGGAGGCTGGACATGGTGAAGAACCCCTGGGAGATGCAGGCGATGTACAGGTAGACTACGGGGTGGGGCAGAAGAGAAGGACGAAGACACAAGACAGAATGAAATGGAGGATGCTCAATTTGGCAGCATTCAAGGATGACAGGCCATGCTGTGGCTACTAAGTGGTAAACTTGTAGGGCTTTTTTCAATCTGAATATTCCTTTTGCCATATGCAAGGCTAAAAATCACTCAAGGGAGGGGACAGAGAGAGACAAACTTTAGAAACTTCAACAGAAACGGAGATCCTGACTCTTTTTTGAGGAAAATAATCTCAAAGATGGTTGACAGTTTGGGACCCCGGGGTTTGAAGGCTCAGTTGGTAGAGCGCAGTATTCTAGACTTCGTAGTTTTGAATCCTGCTCCAGTCAGACTTTACTGTTACAACAGCACTATGAATTTGACCTTTGATCTGTGTGTGAAGTTCTTCTGGGAAGTTGTTCATGGATCTTTTTCTAGAAAAGAGGTTGATCATCGTAGGAAATGACAAGAAGATAAAGTTGCTTGGATTTAGGAGAGCCTGACGCGTTTCGTTCCTAGCAGGATCTTTATTGAAGGCTATCAAAGAAGATAAGTCGTTCGATGGTCTCAGTTCTCGACTGGAATTCAGTGGTAGCCACGTTTTGGCTGCACACTGCTAGCCTTTGTCAAGCTGTACATAGAAGACATTTGGGCGGTCTCAAATTCATACCCGTGCTTGGTTTTAGGCCATGCTGGGTCATGGTCTAGACTGACTCACCTAAGTTAAATGGAATGTACCTCAACGCCAACAGGAAGCACCATATGCAGAAACCAAATGCAATGATGGCCAGAACCAAGATAACTCGCTTCATACTACCACCAAATCTATCCACAAATCTTAAGAAAATAAGAAAAATAAGACCAAAAATCTCAATTCAATAATAGATCTCCAACTGTGCTGTGGCCTAGTGGTCTGGCGTGTTGAACTCAAAGTCTTGTGGTCAAAATTCTACGGATTGTGTGTTCGGATCCAGCAATTGGTTAATGGTGCTTGCGTCCTTGGGCAAGATGCTTTGTCACATATTGCTCCTCATCACCCAGGTGTAAATGGGTACCTGCGAGGGTAGAGATGGCTTTGTGGTATGATTAGCCTCTGTGCAGTGAATACCATAGCCAGGGCTGTATACTCCACAGGGAGTTGAGATGGTTTCAGGAATGTAAATTATGGCCGGATGACCAGGGAATAAAAAATGTGTAATGCGCAGTTAAGTATACCGTATTCATATAGTAGCTGCGCAGTGTTAATGTCGTATGTTATTATTATTAACTTTGTGGTTGGTTTGTGTAAAAGGTTATTCTCTTTTTATGATTTTTTTTTTTTTTTTTTTTTTGGGGGGGGCTTTTCTGTGGTATAATTTTACACATTTATTCTATATTGAGTGAAGTTTTGTGTTTACCTTGCAAAGATCAATCCTCCGATTGCTCCGGCAACATTAGCGTAGAAACCAATCCATCCTAGTGTATTCTTATACGAAAATACAGAACAAAATGAGAAGAGAACATTATTAAAATGCTTGGAGTAAGGAGGGCCTGAAACTTCTATAATGTAGTTCCCGTCCCATCGACACACAACTGCACACTGAATAGAGATTTAAGCCCCTTTCTCACTACAGCAAAAAACGAGGGTCCTTGGTTATTGGCGACATTCGTCTAGCGCCTCAGATGTTGGTGATTTTTATACAGACTTTCACACTACATATGTTCGTAACCAACGTCCCTTGTCATTTGAGTGTGAGGTCAGGCTGTCAGGGGTCACACAATTGTTTATTTCCTTGTTTGCTGGTAATGTACCTGTGTATAGGCTAGTGTGTATCACTCATTATTCTGTACCAACATGGAGAAATAAAACACATGGTACGAAGTCTACGAACGATACAACTAAGAAGACCATTGAAAAAAAGTTGCCGCACGCGATACATACTTTCATGTCCCGCACTCTGACCATCATTTGCTCAACTTTGCAACGTCTTCAAGACTTCATACAAGTAATACAACCACCGAAATGAAAATGAATATGTAAGATAAAGTCTCAGAATCTTTCCTCTTTTGCTTTTTCCAGCGACATGATCAGGGCTTTATCTTGGGCTTTGAGTGCCATTTCTCTCTCATAAAGTTCGGATGAACCAGCATGAAAATGATTTCCGTGGGACTCGGACACATTCTTTAAACAGTACACAGTACTATACCTGGGTACCTGACCATATCACTCGTATACTTCATGCATGTTGCATACAATAACTGGTACTGACCATGCCTAAAGCAAGGGTCCCTTGTTAAACTTCTCACACATCCTTTCCCACTACACATCTGTGTGATTTTTAACATCGATGTGATTTTTTGGAGGAGGTCTGGATCTCGGTGATTTTTAACAAGGGACCCTTGCTTTTTCGTGACATGGATTGCTTTCTCACTACTCAGATTTGTGATTTTTTCACATCGATGTGTTTTTCGTGACAAGGGACCCTTGTTTTTTGCTGTAGTGTGAAACGGGCTTAACGGTAATCCTCTTACCTGACTGAGGCCATCTACATTTTCGAATACAGCATCCAACTGAGTATTCCACGCAGTCAACACTCCAGTACTGATGCTACCGGCCAGACTGATAAACCAAAAGTTCCGATTTCTGACAAAACAAACAACCACCCGAAAGCAAAATCATTTTACCGGCTTTATCAGGGTTTTGAGCTACAGTGCCTAAGGCGCTTTCAAGATACATTGCCTAGGGCACTTTTGAGCTACAGTGCCTAAGGCGCTTTCAAGATACATTGCCTAGGGCACTTTTGAGCTACAGTGCCTAGGGTGCTTTCGAGATACATTGCCTAGGGCACTTTTGAGCTACAGTGCCTAGGACGCTTTTGAGCTACAGTGCCTAGGGCGCTTTTGAGCTACAGTGCCTAGGGCGCTTTTGAGCTACAGTGCCTAGGGCACTTTTGAGCTACAGTGCCTAGGGCACTTTTGAGCTACAGTGCCTAAGGCGCTTTCAAGATACATTGCCTAGGGCACTTTTGACCTACAGTGCCTAGGACGCTTTTGAGCTACAGTGCCTAAGGCGCTTTTGAGGAATCCTTGGTTTCATTACCGGAAATAAATAACATTTAATAAAAATACCTAGACATGTAAGTCTTTTTGAAATCAGAGCATTTGGGCTTTTCGATATGCAGGCATGCAACTTAGACTTAACAAAAAACGAAGAAATTCCAATCTTTACAAGACTTTGTACAGTGTTTTTCTATTTTCAATGGCATGAGATTGAAGTGAAAAAAGGGGAAATCAGCTGATTCAAGGAAAAGTTGCATGCCTGCATATTGGGTGACAAGAGGAGGAAGAAGAGGAAGAAAAAGAAACAAAAAACAAAAGTTTTCATTGAAGCAGAAAAGCCTATACCATGCAAAGCCCAAAATTTGAGCTGTGGTGGATTCCCGACTTACTTTGCCAAGTGAAAGGCTCCCGTCTTGAAGCTTTCTCGGGTGGTTGCGGCAGAAATGCTGGGAGGGGTGGGTGGCTTAGCGGGGAAGTAGACCAGGGTAAACACCACCACGACGGCACACACAGCAGCCTCTGGGAAGGGATAATGAATACGGGTGCAACAGAGCTTACAAATTACCTACGCTACACTCTGAAAGACAAAACCAGTGCAACTTTAACATGCACAGTAGTTAACAAAGCAGGGAAGCACAGGAAGTACCTCAGTTGGCAAACTGGGGCACTGTGCTACATTTAAGGAATTCCTCCCTTTATAGGACAAAAGGCTGCATCAGGTAAAGTCTAAGGGTGTTTACGAAACGGAGGCTTTGGCTCAGGCTCAGGCTACAGCTCTGTCATCCATATACTGAAAATATAGGTTGTGGTTTTTCACTGACAGAAGCTGAAACCCTGTTTTTCTTTTCAAACCAGAGAATCTACTCCAGAACCGCAGCCAAAAGCCTCGATTTTGATACCAGTTATTTCAGAATGGATTCACGAAATGGAGCCCTATAGTGTATGAATATGATCAGTGATATAAAGGGACATTTCGCTTGAAGGCTGAAAATGGGCAAGATTGGGGGAGAGATTTCTACCAAGTGCATAGTCCGTCCATGAGAGATATATACAAAAAGGTTGGAAACCTCACTTAGTGGCTAGCATATTTTAGAAGTTTCAGGCAAGATAAACAGTGAGAAAGAGTACATGTACTTCCACTTACCTATATACATAAGTAGCATGATTTCATTGAAATGGTACGTTCTAACTGTAGGATCAATGGTTGACCCGTCCCCAAGCCAACCGGAGCTATCATTGGCTGGATCAATACTGGAGGACGAAACACACACACAAACAAATTGTCATTAAGTTGACTATCGCTATAAAAAATGTGGCCATACTGAACATTTGGTTGTATCAAACACCATCCTTGGTTCCCCCAAAATCCCAATGTTTGTGTAATGTACAAAACATACCGAACATTGTTGTTTCAAATCGCTATATCAAATGACTGCTGTAATCATCTATGCTAATCCTGCCATAATATTTAAAGTGCCGTACCACTTTAAACCATTATACGTCCATTATAAACAGGCACGGATCCAGGATTTTTCAAGACGGGGGGCACACTCAAAGTGAAACATCTGAATGTCAATTTTTCCTATACCTCCATGGTACATGGACGAAGATCCAATGTATTGTCACAAAATTGCAGTGGTATCTTATCTGTCGAGGTTTGACGATATATCCTTTGAAGCATTAATTACTGTCATGACATAATATTTATTATGCGTGTCATACTGGGGAGCAGTGGCGTACGCAGGATTTTTCCAAGGGGGTGTTTAAAAAAAAACCTTGCGAAGCCACGGCGTGGGGTACGGGGCCCGCTGAAGGGCCCTGGAATTTTTTTGGATATTAGATGTTCTCTGATGAGTTCTAGAGTATTTCCGGGCCTTTTTGATGGCTTTTTGCCATGGAAACAGGATGGAATTTTTTCGTTTCATTTTTAATTTAGGATTTTAGAGACAAAGGATTTTTTTTTTATTTTGGGATGGCAAATTTGTTTTCATACAGTTTTCAGTTTGACGAAGGATCAAAAGGAAATAATCATTCAGCCATAAAACTTCTTTGAACAATATTAAGAAATATGAAATATATTATTAAACCATGAGTTGCACCGGTTTTGAAGAAACATGGCCAAATATTTTGTACCAGTTATCTGGCGGCCGCTACAAAAAACATTCACACCCCAGGAAAAGAAATGTTTTTACGCAACCGCGAAACTTTATAATATTCACACCCGATGTCAAATAAACATATTAATCTGACACTAATGGGCTTCCGAACAAAGCTGTGTAGTCGAAATTTTGAAAATGTTTCATTTCTAATAATTCAAATGAATTGCTTTTCAATAAACATTATTTCCATAAAAATCTAAATGAAATCCAGACAGAACGAAGTCTCGGACTTCCTTTCAAAAGTAAGAACAGTGTCCATTTATTTAGGGGAGTAGCGTTACCACGGACTAGAGGAAGGAAAATACAAGTAATGTTGGGATCACTGCTTATAAAGTGATTGACAAGATTAGGAGGATCGGACTGTGCCGCCCATCCGTACGTACTCTGCTTCGTGGCCACGTCTGTGTACAGTGAAAAGGAGTTTTTGTTACCGTGCGCACTGGCAAAAAGGCGAGCCGAGACATTTGCCTGTTGTCAGTTTTTTCTTTGTGTGGCCGACAGAATGAACTGAAGAATGATGATTTTCTGCTCCTTCTCCCTTCTTTCTCCTTTTTATTTTTTATTTCGTCAAATTTTACCGGGGGCAGTTTTTTCCCTCGTCACATTTGACCGGGGGGCACGTGCCCCCGCAGCCCACCAACTGGATCCGCGCGTGATTAAGTCAAGCATCCAATTGGACGATGAAAAGACGGAACTTATTCAGATTTGATCAATCAACCATCCAATCAGGGTCCAATTTCATAGAGCTGCTAACGCAACAAAACTTGCTTAAGCAAGTCTTCCTTGATCAGACAGGATTGCCAACCAAATTCTCATGTGAAGTTTACTACTTTTGACTTGCATTTGGCCATTGTCTGCTGAGCATAACATTAACAATCACAAGGAGTTTTGGCTGGCATACTGATTTCATTTACCAAGGTTTTTGGTGCTTAAGCAAATTTTGGTACTCAAGCAGTTCTATGAAATTGACCCCAGAATGGTGTAAGTGGATTGCTTGCATTTGATGTCTTAGAGAATGTAGTCTAGCATTGCTGACAAAGGCTGGATGGTTGGGCACTTGAATATGCTGAGCGCTCTTATGTCGTACTCTCACCTAGTCCCATTTGTCGTGTCTACATCCGTCACAATCTGCGTACCAATCAGGAATGAGACGGCAAAGCCGAGGATTGAGGCCATCGAGGAGATGGCCGTGGCTGTCGTCCGCTGATGAGGTGGAAACCATAATGCCGATAAAAGCGTCGTGCCTCCATTGAGGCCCGGTGCAGCAATTCCTATGAGAATCTGGCCGACATTTGCCGTCCTGAAAAATGAAGCGGTTTGATCCATCATTCAAACCATATGAATTTTCTCCATAATCATCAAATGACCATATGGATAGGGGAACTGACCAAATCAATGTTAAGGTATCGAACAGAGAAAAATTACTGGAGCAGGATTTGAACCTGCGACCCCTGGAATGCTGTACTGGCACTCTTACCAACTGAGCTATCCAGCCCTATGTTGGTGTTGTCCCTATTAGCCAATTAACTACTGTTTGGCAGTCAGAAGTCATGAAACCACTCACACACCACAGCTCTATATCACCTTCATTTTCTTTAGAAAGCAATCTAGTCCACAAAATCCCACAGGCAGGCCTGAAGTGTGCAGTGAAGATGACAATTTGTTTCCTTATTTTATTGATTATAAATTGTGTAATTGTTCAAGTTAATTTTAAAATGTTATTAATGTTTTTATTCATATTTGTATAAAACATTTTGTATATAGCGTACATTTGTATATATCACTATGAAGCGCTTTTGAAAATAAATCTTTATAGCGCTTTAGAAATGTAATAAATGTTAAAATGATAAAATGTTAAATGAACTGTGGGACAGTTTACGCTCGCTTAAAGTTTGTACACGAAGTCCTCAGTGTAGGTCGGCTCTCCGCGAAAGGGTCTATGGAACGTGAATTGGCCAACACAGGAATGACTTACCATATGGTATTGTATATACATGTACCAACAGGCAAACATCGTACGCTGACACCCAGCAGTAAAAACACTGCAGACACTACCACCGACACCCTCAGACCTGTATAAATCAGAATATGCCCAAGAAACAAACAGTCATAAATAATCATTTTTTAAATGAAAATACAACGTTCGTCACATGTTTGACTGCACATCATTACAGATGTCAATGAAAGATGTTAAAAAGAAAAATAGACAAAAAATTATTATTTTTTTTTTTCGGACTTGTACTCAAAGATGGATTCCCAAACAGCGCCCTCAAGAGACCACAATGGTATTATTCACCTTTTGTGTCCAGAATCCAGGAGAAGAAGAAGCCGCATAAGATGTAGGTAATGGAGCCCCAGTTGGTCAATAGGGCAATGTCTCCCCCATTCCAGTCTAGCACTGCCTTAGCTAAAGACAAAAATAAACAAACAACATCATGATAGGGTATGTTCATGCAAGGGACTATTCATTTTATTTATTTAAATAAATCAGTGAAACACCGTTTTCCAGAGGTGCCCAGCAATTACAATATGTACAGTGCTGAATTGGGAAGGATGCGGCTACAACATGATCGAGCTCTAACTCGAGTTCTAACTTAGTCTTAACTTAGACTAAATTCGGACCTAACCCCGATCGGGTTTAGCCTTGAAAATTTGTGGGACTAGTCCGATCCCACTACCATGCCCTGCGGGGGCTCTTTCATGACTTTTAAACAAGTTATCACCACCTACTTTTATCGTTTGGACACAACTGACCTAGCCCAATCCCACGCTGTTGTGTGACCAGGACTAAATACCTTTTGCAAATTGGGTTGTGAAACGATCAGGTTGCCTTTGAGAAAGATCCTGTTAGGATCGAAACGCGTCAGGCCCTCCTAACTTTAAGCATTTGATATATTTCAGGTCATTTTGGCTGATGAGCAGTTTGCAGCAGTTTATTACTTATATTAATTTAATTTGCTTCGTTTTGCAAGTTGGCATGAAATGTGAACCAGGTTTGATAGGGAAGGAGACATAAAAGTGAACATGTGATTCCTAAAAATAGACGTTTCAAATGGGAGGGGGGAGGGGGCAGGGCGGAGACAGTGCATGAACCTCCAGTATAGGAGAGCATGTCCCCCACCCCTTCACATTTACACCACAGTCCAAACTGATAAAGGGGTTGGGTAACTTACTGGTGTCAGCTATGGGACCCCATGTGTTCCATGTTGCACTCTGGAGCAGATTCAGTGAGGCAAACACAATCAGGATGTACCATCGTCTCGCATACACCTTGGGTTCCACTTCGCCCAAGTGTACACCTTCAAACAAAAACAACCCACAAATTTTAAAAGTCATTGAAAAGTGAACAAAGAAAAATTGACTGAAGCGGGATTAGAACCAACGCCCTCCGGAACACGGTAAGGAACATCAGGGCCCCTTAACTCTTTAACATTCTAAAGATTGAAAAGTGAACAAAGAAAAATTGACTGGAGCAGGATTTGAACCAGCGCCCTTTCGGATTAACGTACTGGCACTCTTACCAATTGAGCTATCCAGCATTATGTTAGTGGTGTCCCTAATACATGTACTAATAAAGTAATAGTCAATTATCTTTGTTCGTTTGGCAGTCAGAAGCCATGAAACCATGCACATACTGCTATATCCCAAGGATCATTTAAGATGCGCACAGCATTAGCAATGCTGCAATCTGAGAAACAATACAGTACATGGGGGATCACTCAAAGAGGATGCGGCTCAATATAATAATACAATAACAAAATAACCACAAGGGAAACTGACTGGATTAATTCTTAAGTCATTGAAAAGTGAACAAGAATAATTGACTGGAGCAGGATTCGAACCAGCGAACCATTCTAAAAATTAGTGACTTATATTGAGAACAGGAACAGACATACCCAATTGTTGTTGATTTTTCATAAGGAGATGGAAATAATTTGTTGATTTTGACCCCTTAGACGTACCTGGATCTTCTACCGAGACTTGGGCGTTTACGGAGTTGATGCCATCCGAAGCAAGGAGCTTCTGTGATTCCGAGGGCTCCCTGTCAGTGTCATTCATGACAATGCCCAATGCATAAACAGAGCACAAGCGCTAGGCTAGGAACAAAAACAACAAAAGCAGGACATTCATATTCATAGCAGTACTCAGCATTCCGTGGGCCCTATATGTATTTACTAAGCTAAGCCTAAGGTTATTATAACTTTTAAGAATTCTAAAATATATTGACTCGTGGGGGTTAGGCTACCTCAATTTAGTACACTCAGGGTAGCTGGTACTTCTAGATTTAGAAGGCTACTCCGTGAGCCTTCTAGCACTCTTACTTTTCGGGGTGCCGTATTAACGCTATGGGTTTTGAAAACAACAATTGATAGATTAAATTTTGGTGAAACATTGCAGCACCTACCGTAGTTGCGATGATCGTAACCCTAGGTCTGACATGGGGACAGGGACCTTAGGGTTACGAAGAAGTTCATTCAAACATTGGAGAAAATCTTTTTGGCCAACTCCTGAAGTACGTTTCCACTTAGTTTTCCACTTTCCAAAATCCAAACACAAAATCTGACTACATGGATCTGATTGGTACTTATCAATGAGTCATATAAAACCACTTTGAATATCGAAAGATCATTATATTCAGAAAAAATGACCCAAAACTTACCGAAGGTGTCGAGATTCCCTCCGTTCGCCGTCAATCGGCCATTTAGAATAGCGCGCAGTGTGCCATCTCGACCAAATCACGTCATGCGAAATGCCGTTTTGGCTGTTCCACCTTTCAAACTCAAACTCGCAGCCCTATGGAGGGCTCGTATCACGTGCGCTGTACAGTGCTATACACGGCATATCGCATACAGTGTGTGAGCATGGAGCTAGCTCCATGGTGTGAGCGTGTCCAACGGCCGCCGCGCGCCGCACATGCTTCGGTGTATTGGGTTAAATAAATCACAGGTTATTGAATTGACCAGACCCTTGTCAAAACACCCAATACGTGTGCCGAAACTGACGAATTAAGTTTATTTTCCGCCGCTCTTCTGATAATTATGACAGGTGAAGAAAAATGTATATGGCGTGATTTTTTTCCCGACATCTAAATAAAAATATTCTGATCGACCGTCCTTCCAAAGTACCGTAAATCGCAGGCTGATCAGCTTATAAATCTAACTTAAATTTCACTCAGTTATTTTGTTCAATTATTGGCCAAGTAGAAACACTCTTTTCATAATTATACTTAATCTAAAAAAAAATATCGTGAAATCCTTCCGAAACCGACCGACGATCGCATTATAAAATCAAAGACGTAAAAACATTGCCCACACCGCAGAGAAATACAGCCTGGTATCCGCGTGCGTAATAGCCACAGTTTCAAAGCAAACGTAGTTAACGTACACTGTGTACGTGCACCAGCGAAAGTCTCAATCAGTACATTACACGTGCCGTGGGCTTGCGCGCGGTAGAAGGCCTACCTCAGTTTTTGGATCGCGGCCGGGTTCGTTCCACCGTTACGGACGGCGGCTCACGGCCGGCCGGCTCGGTACAGAGTTTCGCCGTGGGCTTGAAATGTATGTTGCGCTCGGTCGGTACCTTTTTGGATCGCGGCCGGGTTCGTTACCGTATACGGACGGTGGCCCACAGCCGGCCGGCTCGGTACAGATTTGTAGTAAGAAATGGTGGTTTTCCGATGGAATATACTGGTGATATTTTTTAGGAATATATCCTCACTGTCCTACCGGGTATGAACATTTTTGGTGTAATTGATGACCGGGTATATTTTTCAGTCCACTGTTAATTCCGACCACTGCGCGATCTGTGATGAGGTGGATGACCTTTTTATTTCTGTTTGATCATGGATCGATTAGGTCGGCGCCGAGTTTGTGACTTGCTAACATTTTGTCTGTTTGTGGGACCATTCATGAAGGAAATCATTTGAAAATCTTAGCAATTTCCTTCAGGTATCAGCAGCAGCTTGACAGGGACAAACAATGCGAACTTAAAAAAAACCTCCTCCATACTGTATGCGATATGCGTGTA